>CAWUFW010016582.1:0-95000 GCA_963921515.1 Calotriton arnoldi
GAACACCTGTTCTGCAGGGGCTCCCTGCTCTCTGAGGGGAGGGGGGCACCCCTCTCGCTAGGGCACTCGGGTCCCTTGGCAGGCTAACTCTGGACCCAGACTCAGGAGCCGGGCTGAGCCGAGGCCGTGAGTGAATTTTTAATGCAGCATCGACATTTGCCAGGTGGTATTGGAACGGGGCTGGTGAGGGGCGAGGAGCACATGGCGAAGTGGGCACCTTAAGGTCAAAGCGGGAGTGGGCGCTGTGAGTGGATGAAGACACGAGGCGGCTGAAAGAAGAATGATAAACTTGGGGAAAAGTTTAGGTGATGGAGGTCCTCGGGTAAGAGACATAGAGAAAGGGAGAACGCAGAAATAAAGAATAGAAAAGAGCAATGAATAAAGTCATTAAGAAAGAGGACACTATAGAGAAAGTGGGAATGTATGTTATACATAAAGCCCTGCTCTTGCTACCTTTGACCCCGGGTGCGGCGGACACAGTAGTATGGCTATAATGCCTTCCCGCAAAGAATCCTGAAGCTGCTCCGTGGGGGATGCGTTGGGAGCCACAAGCGCGCGTGGCGGCAAAAGTGAAAGCGAACGTGGAATGAAAGCAGCTGCATACTGCAGCGTCTCGCGAGTGGTGCGCGCGCGCTCGTGTGTAATCTGACACAAAAAACAGATGGCACACTGCGCGCCGCTGCTCGTAACCGCAAGCCGTAGGCCGGGGGCGGATACATGCAGACGCCTTTGGCCAATTGCGTGATGTCTTTTTTAGAAAGACACACGCAAAGACCAGTGAAAATAATGCAAAAGAAAAAACACGCACGAGCGTGTGGAAAGCTCAGAGCGATTCCAAGAAGTCGTTTTCCTAGATCAGTGCATGCGCGCTGCCCTAGGTTCGACCTAAAAATGGATCTGCCCTTGAAACCTAACGAATGGAGAAGTAGGATTTTTTTTCTTTCAGGATGATACCTTAACGCCCCAATAGCTCCTAGGTAGGTTACAAAAGCGTCATACCACTTCCTCCAAGGAATTGGCGGACTACCTGGTACCTCTAAAAAGGATGGTGGAGGTGTTACCGACTGCATGGCAAAAGGTTATGCTAGTGAATAAATTAAAAATAAATTCACCAAAAGCAAGCAAAATAAACTGAGTAGTCTGACCTTCACTCTCCTGTGCACGTTCCTATGAGCTGATCTGTGTTTGATACACATGTTCTGACCAGCTAAAATGAAAATTCCAAACTATAGTAGGTTATGGCTTTCTGCATTACTGTTGTTAAAATAAAAATAATTATGTTAATCCTGAGACACTGGAAGGTGTGCGTGTCACCGCACTGTGGAAAACCTAAACAGAAATGGGCTAAACTCAGTATTAAATGAGATGCGAGAACGAAGAAGTTGCAGAAACCAAGTTTATTCCGAGAAACTTGCACCCACGACCGGAGCCATCCAGCTGTGAAGAAACCAACGCCAGGAATGGCGTAACATGGAATTCTTCACAACTGAACGGCCACGCTCTGGAATGCCCAAGTGAAAGAGAACATCATAAGTCGCCTGGTGACACGCGACTTATTACAGCAATCATATTACAACATCTTCCCCTCTACAAAGGGCAATAAAGGAAGAAATAATAAGTAAAAACAATGAATGAGTAGGAAACTGCAAGTACGATACGGTGAGAATAAAAGAAAACATGTGCTACTATTCTAATACATAATCTCTCAACTTACAAGAGATCTGTCTGAGGCGTGAGGCCCTTTTGACAGACTCCTCAGACAAATCACTATTATCAGTAGTAATGGGTTGAGTAGTTTGTGCAAGAACTGGTTCCAAAACACAGCTAGAGGCTGACTCTTCCTTATGACAAAAGTCAAACCAGTCACAGTGTTCTGTCTCCAAGGTGGAATGCTCATTAATAACATCAGCCTGAAGGGGAGATACCTTGGCGAGTGCCCTCTTGTTCCACCATCCCTTGTTATCAAGAAGAGCAGAACCTCTACTCCCTTGTGTTACCAAAGTTGGAGAAGAAAACTTTGAATCGCCTTTAGGCACCTTTCTCGGGTTTTTAATGAGGACCCAATCCCCTTTTTGTAAAGGTTGGTCCAGAAAGTGTTTACCAGCATCAAAGCGTGCTTTCATAGAATCTTGCCTAAGTTTTACATGTTCTTGAAGAGGGGTAGACCCATCAGTGGATTTACAATCTTTATGCAACCAACTGGGATTCAGATGTGTATGGACTTTTCTTTTCCTGAGAAGAGTAAATGGTGCAATACCAGTGGTGGCATGTGGAGTGGTGTTGTATGCCCAAACTTTGTCATGTACAAAAGCTAAGGAATCAAGTCTACTAGAAATTGCGGTTTGTATACCCTCCTTAATGAGCCGGTTTCCTCTCTCAACCAGACCATTAGAGGAGGGAGAATACAAAGCAACCTTAAAGTGAGATATATCATGCATCTTGAGGAAGGAACACATCTTTTGTGAAACAAAATGTGTTCCATTATCAGTCACAATAATTTTTGGAAAACCTTCCACATCAAATACAGTTTGCAGAAAATTGATGGCATTATCAGTTGTAGCTCCATTGCAGAAACAATAGTACAGCCATTTAGTGTGGTAATCAACCAACAAAATTAGATATTTGTTTTCACTTGGTAAAACGTCATAGGGACCTGAAAAATCTAATCCCACTTTATCCCAGGGACCCTCTGGAAGTGGTACAGGATGCAAAGGAGTGGCAAGAGTCTTCCAATGTTCGTCAGATAGAAGACATTCTGTGCAATTGTCAATCAATTTTCTGATTTGAGCCTCCATGGAAGGCCACCAGTAAAACTGTTTAACCCGTTGACATGTTTTGGTAACTCCCAAATGTCCTTGATGTGCTGTCTTAATGATAAGATCACGTAAAGATTCAGGTGGAACAAATAAGTCATGGCGCATGACCATCTCATTGACTATAGAAAGTTCTTCGGAGACATTTGCAAATGACCTCAAAGCTGGGGATAACACTCTGCGCTCAGGCCATTTGTTGGAAATAAAAGATTTAACCTTGGTAAGAGTGTCATCCTTGTTATATGTGTGCATTCCATTCACCTTCCGAAATGGGTGGACATTCAGCAATGGCATCAATAACTGCAACTACGCATTCAACATCGTCATCAATTTTAGAAGTTTCATGTAAAGACATCCTAGATAGGCAGTCAGCCCTAAAGTTTTTTCCCCCGGAAATGTGTCTAATGATGAAGTGGAATTCATGAAGTTTCTAAAGTAATCGAACAAGTCTCGCAGAGGCTTTGTTCGAGGAACTATTCGACAACATGTGCATAAGTGGTTTGTGATCCGTGTAAATCTCAAATTCACGACCCCAAATGTACGACTTAAATTTCTGAATGGCCCAAACACAGGCTAAGGCCTCTCTCTCGATGGTGCTGTACCTAGTTTCAGCTAACTGAAGAGTTCTGGATGCAAAAGCAACAGTGTATTCTTTTCCTGCCACCCATTGTCCCTGATCCAGCGCTATCAATAACATTTCTTCTCCTATATGTCTTTGGACGTCCAGGTGCAAATATCCCTCTTCAACACAACTATATCCATATGACGGTGGGGCCCATAACACCGCATATACATTCACTCACTCATTTATTCTCTGGATTTCATCCGTTCTTACCTAGGAGAAAACAGTTAATGATTTGCTGGAAGGAGACGGGATACCTTATTATAAAAACGACATAATACTTCTCAAGCTCTAAGGTATTCCGCTCATTGGTCGATGGACCAACTAGTAGGAATCAGTTGATGGTGATTAAGACCAGCTCAATCACTATAAACCTTTAAACATTTACATTTATCATTGAGCTAAAGAACCACTGACTCATTGTTTTTAAAGATAATAAAGTTTATATAAAGTTTAGAAGCATGAATAAGTTTCAAATTTATTATTCAGGTTATTACATTTAGCATCATTATAAGAATAAATTGAAATTGCAATGCATACCTATTAGATGGAAAAATAAAGTTCGTCACAGCAAGAACTCCCGAAAGATCTATCTATCTGTCCTGGAAAACAGGCCTTCTCGTTCCTTTCCCTTTTAGTATCTTAAGAATAAAAGTCTAATAGTTTAAATGGAAAAATCTATTAGGATTAAAAAAGTTCTCCAATAGCAGCGTCTCATGCTCAATCAAAAATATAAAATAACAGCAGCAGCCGCAGCATCAGCAACAGCAGCAACAACAGCAACAACAGCAGCCGCAACAGCCCCCTCCCCTCCAAGAGTAGGTCTTCTTATACCCTAATACTAGCTTACTAAGTGAAAATGTTACATCTTTATGGCGAGATTCTCTCTAATTGGTCCATTCGGGTCAGTATACATCTCATTATGAATATCCTTGTTTCAACCAGTTCTTTGTGGCAAGTTCATACTTTTGTCGTTTCTCACGGGTTCATGACATTACCCTTAGTTCATAGGTTTCAACTGTATCCTTTTCTGATACTTTCCAGTTGATCAGTTTATTGTCCATTCATTTATTCACTGCGACTTCTCACGCTTTTCGCTGTCTTGCTTTGGCACACGTTTATGCGATAAGGTCATCACAGCCTTGACCACGCTTCCATCCTAGGCTTTTGGAATGATCACATGATCCCTCTTGTTCACGTCCTTTCTCTCTTTCGTAACCCCTCTCGCGCCTGCGTACTCTAACTCATGGCGGCCATTTTATTTCGCTGCTCAACAGGCCTAAGCGCACTATTATAAAGATAAACAAAACATAGTTAAGAATAAAGAATATAAGCCCTTTCGTTTCCCTCCCGTCATTCTACGTACCCCAATTAGGTATTACCTAGCAAAAGCGACATATAAAGCTATTCCTTACTTACCAACACTTCTTTTTGCCACTACACAGTTTATTTCAAAGCACAAATCATGCATTTATTATTCTAATTAGTACGCAATTGTCAGACTTATGTTATCCACGTTAACAATTGTAAGTAATTTAGTTTGCACATATATAGCGTGTTACCTTTAACCCTTTACATGTAACATACATGGTTGGTTATTTACTAAGACGAACCTGTGTGTTAATTTATTTAACGTAAATATTAGGAGGTTAACATTTTCTCATTTACCCTGCTCCATCATCCCAAAACAGCTCCTAAACCAGTAAGGCTTGCGTCAACAGTAATAAAGCACTTAAAACCATCCAAGAAAGGGTGCAAGGCTGGGGAGACTTCAATGAGTTTTTTTACTTGTTCAAAAACTTTTTGTAAGTTATCTGACCAGACAAACTTTGCTCCCTTTCTTAGAAGAGCTCTCAGTGGTTCAACGATTTGAGCATAGCCTTGCACAAATTTGGCGTAGTATTCTGCTAATCCAAGAAATGAGCGCAAGGAATCTCTATCATTGGGAGGCGTGGCATCTCTAATGGCTTTTATGAGGGAAAGCTTGGGTTTTATGCCATTATGTGAAAGAGTATGACCTAAGTAGTCCAATTCTTTAACTGCAAATTTACATTTATCATGTCGAAGAGTCATTCCAGCCTTCTCCAGGACTCCTAACACCTTAAACAGAATTTTATCATGCTCAGAAGTGTCACCAGCAAATATCAGTATATCATCCTGATAGGCTTGTACGCCTGGAATATCTTTTAACAGGGTGTCCATTAACTTCTGGAAGACACTAGCTGCAGAGGCTAGGCCGAAGGGAAGTCTCAGATATTTGTAAGCTCCAAATGGTGTTACAAAAGAGGTTAACTCTTGAGACTTAGGAGACAGTGGGATCTGATGATATGCAGACTTGAGATCTAAAAGGGAGAAAATTTTGGCCCCACCCAAATTGGCTAAAAGATCGTGTATTTTGGGTAATGGATGGCAATCCACAATGATGTTGTTATTTAAAAAGCGTAAGTCGGCACATAATCTAACCTCACCTGACTTTTTGCGCACCAAAACTATTGGAGAAACCCACTCTGAGGAATTGCAAGGTGTGATGATTGCTTCATCACATAAGTTTTTTAAAACTTTTTTTAATTCATCTCTTGCACTCAGGGGAAGAGAGCGAACCTTGTGAACAACAGGTTGAGCATCTGATTTAAGACGGATATCATGCTTGAAACCTAGCACTGTGCCAACCTTATTCTGGAAAACCTTGGGAAATTGATTAAGTAAGTGATTGACATTATAATTTGATACAGACAAATTAGAAACATTAACATTTTCATATTCTTGATAATCATAGTAGTCATGTGGGATATCTCCTAAAGTAACAGGTTGACTTGAACCAGGTTTAAGGAGCAAACCCATTTTGGCTAGATCCAACCAACCAAAGATGTCTCTACCCTTTAAGGCGACGTAAACTTTGGTGAAGGTGCGTCTGCCAAGGCATTCAATTCTGGAGTGAAAGTACCCTAGCATATCTATATCCTTTTCACCATAAGCCTTAGGGTTGACATCAGATTTGATAAGAGTCACCTTACCATCCCAATTTGCATAAAATGTCGAATCTGATAAAATGGTGATTGGAGAACCCGAGTCAGCTTTCACTTGTAAAGGTATTTCTCCGATTAAAAGTTCACACCAAGGACCCTTGACTTTACCAAGATCCACGGAATCACATTCGATGGATAACATTACATCATTGAGCTTGGTAGAGCATGACTCCAAGTCCTTGTTAAATTCGATGTTGTTAACCCTAGTAAACCTTTTGCCACCTCTGCATACAGTTTGAAGATGTCCAATTTTTTTGCAAGAAGAACATCTTTTACCAGAAGCAGGACAATTAGGGGAATTGCCAATATGACTTTTTGATCCACATCTGTAACAAATGGTTGGTTTCTTGAAAAATTGTCTGGAAGGCTTATTAATCAAATTTATTGAACAAGCAGAAGAAGATCCTTCATCAACCATATGAACAGTAGGTTGTGAGATTCTTTCCTGTAAAATTTTTGAGGAAATTGTTGCACGTTCAATGCCTTTGGCGATGTCTACAGTTTCTGCTAAACTGGGATTTTTGCAACTCGACAAGCGTTCTTGAATTTTTTTTAGAATTGCATGAAAAAATAAATTGATCTCTTATGGAAGCGTCTGTACTTGCGCCAAATTCACATGTAGATGCTAGTATTCTAAGTTGAGCAATGTAGTCTTCAACACTTTCCTCAATATTCTGCTTACGTTTGAAGAAGTTGTGGCGTTCTAAAACAATACTCGGCTCATCAGAATACTGTTTATTTAAACGAGCAAGAGCTTCTTGATATGTGTCCCAACCTTCACCTGAACCTGTGGGAGAAGGAAATACCGGAAGATTCTCAAAAACTTGTTGTGCTGCGACGCCCAGACAGCCATATAGAATAGCAACTTTGCGTGCTGGGGAATACTTAACAGCGTCAATTGCCACAAGGTAGTTTTCAAATCCCTTTAACCAGTGTCGCCATTTAAGAACTGGTTTGCCAGGAGTTTGTAAAAACGTTGCAGGTGTTTGAAATTGCTGGGAAGAAGCCATGATAATGAGATGTACAGAATGGAATAATGAAACTCTGTGGACGTTGTGTAATAAAGTAAAATGACAAGCAAGATGTCTTGGTGGAATTGAAGATTTGTGAAATGCTCCTTGAAATATAGTGCTAATAATCTTTAATAAATTTGAGGAAGCGTGCTTATTGCTGATGAAAAATAAACATGATAAGCAAGGCTGTAATAAAGCGTGCCTATCGCTGTGGAAAGACGAAAGCACAATAGGCAAAATAATAAAAGCGTGCCTATCGCTGTAAAACTGAGCACAAACACTTTGCTTAAATATTGAAGAAAGCGTGCCTATCGCTGTTGATGAAAACGGAAGCGCAATAGGCAAATTAATGAAAGCGTGCCTATCGCTGTAAATAATAACATAAGCGCTTTGAAGAAATATTAAAGGAAGCGTGCCTATCGCTGAGAAATCTACACGCAACAGGCAAAGGCTTGAAGTGAATCGTGCCGATCGCTGTAGACGTGAAAACTCCTTTCTAAAGATGGCCGCCTGACGCTGTAACCAAGGTTACGGTTGAGCGTAGCTTTTAACAGGAAATTGGCTTGTTTGAATGTTGCGCTTTAAGCGTGAGCACGTTCTGCAACGTCATAAAGTAAGCAGAGTCTCATGCATCAGTATTCAAATGACGCGCTGGGAAAGCGGGTATGGCGTTGGAAACAAACTGCCGAAGGATAATGAAAGGAGAAATAAGGTAAATACATCTACAACCTTATTCCAGCTTCTTTGTAGGTGTAGGGACGTTGTACAGGATCTGAAACCTGTAAGTTGACAGTTTGCCCGCAGACGGTCGATGTTTCTCGATGATCGCTGTAGCTTGGAGATGCCGGCTCTTGGCGGTGGGTGTGGAGGGTTTCCCGCTCGTCGCCAAGTTATTAAATGAGATGCGAGAACGAAGAAGTTGCAGAAAGCAAGTTTATTCCGAGAAACTTGCACCCACGACTGGAGCCATCCAGCTGTGAAGAAACCAACGCCAGGAATGGCGTAACATGGAATTCTTCACAACTGAACGGCCACGCTCTGGAATGCCCAAGTGAAAGAGAACATCATAAGTCGCATGGTGACACGCAACTTATTACAGCAATCATATTACACTCAGATAACACTAAGAGGTGTGCGCGTCACCACGCTGTTCCAAAAGAGGACTTCGACGTCTTGTGTACCTCCGTGTCAGTCCCTGACACACTGCGATCTCCCTTTCAAGCAACCTGCTTGCGTGCGCATAAGCGCGCAATTAACACAGCAAAACTTCAAACCCAGCAAATTCTGAACGCAGCTCCGACTCCCTTCACTAAAATGGCTGCTGTGTTAAGGCGTTCGACTTCCAACGCTGTGCGTGCTGAAATGCGCTCCCAAGATGGCTGTCTTGAAAAACTGGTGCGCAGCACTTAAAATGACACAGTTTCCGCCAGTACATGCATGCGCACCAACCGTACTCACAAGACACCTCTCACCAGTACAGTGTGTCTTGTTGCTACAACTGCTGCAAACACTCCTTTTGACACCTGCGCAACTCGTCTTCTTCAATAATCCACTTTACTGTGATGAAGCCATCTCTTCTGCAACTACCATTAGGCCAATGAGATCCGGACTGTCAGGCAGGGATCTCTGCATGGGGTTCAGCAGTATCTGTGGATCGTCGCCATCATATTTGTAGTAAGTGTCCAAAACGTGCTTGGTTCCATTGTAAGTTTATTTGTAAGGACCAAAGGTACTTAGCAGCAGTTCAGCGAGGCGCAGTTAACCAACGAGGCAACAACTGTCAAAACGCCGCATTCCAACAGGGAATGACGACGCACTAAAGTTCTACAGGTTTCGCTGGGTGACAAGACGTCAGCCCAGCCTACACCATTACAGAGGTGCTTAGTGGTTTTGGGCTTAACCATCGCCTTGAAATAATTATTTGCCACAGACTTATGTTTCAGTGCACTTGTAGCAGGACAACAGTGTTGGACACCAGCACACCCCACAGCAAATCCCCTCTGCTCTGAAGGCTTCAATCTTTATCCGGGAGTGGTCAATAACAGTCTCTCACACTGCCCCTGTGCAGGGTGTCATTGGTAGGCAGCCTGTCCCCAACAAGCAAGTGATTCAATGCCACGCAGGAGGGAGACCCAAGCTACCCCCACCACTCATGGGACACTCACTGGTAACTGGAGTGATTGCGGGAAGTTTAGGCCAACAACTGTCCATGCGGCCTCCTGATCCCATAAGCTTGGAGCAATCCATGCCCTACAGCCCCTGCGGTTCCAATGGAGGGAAGGCACACATGAAGCCCTACAAAGCCACTGAGATTGTTTCGTACTGTGAAAAGCTATACTTTCCACCAAATACCAGCTCAGTAACACTCAACTACATTCGGGTGGCTTGAACCCAAGATGGCCGCCTCAAAGTCTCATGAAATTGCAGCTTTTTATTTGTAAGCTCCCAACGGCGTCTTTGTACTGCCTTTTCTGTACACCTTTAACTTACAGTGTATTAACGTTGAGTGAAATGACATTTTGCTCCTCAAATTAACAACTCTACATAGTCAATTATGTAATGTTAACTATGCTTGTGAACTGAGCTGGTTTCACACAGTGAAGTACCATATTCACCAAAGATAAACAGCTGGTGGCACGCAGCAACATTCAAACAGGGAAAATAAAAACGCCCAGTACCCTACGTGAGTACAAAAGAGTTCTGTAAATGCTAATGTTTTGTTTGGGTTCTCACATTGTTCATTGAAACAGAGCTTCCAGCATAGTAATTAACCTGCCTTCAAATACCAGAACATGTTTTTTTCCAGTTGAACTAGATTGAAAACATATATCATTGCAAAAGTAATAGCCTAAAATTGGGTATTGGCTGTGAGGCGTGTCTCACTGAGCTGTCCCTAAGTTGTTTTGGTTAAAAAGGCACTTTGGAAGGTGAGGACCCTGGTCAATTGCCCACTTTGCCCATGTCTTAAAAAGTCTCTGCGATAATGAACTAATTTTTTATTAACGGTTCGCATTTATTTCGATCCGTTTTTACTCAGACAAGAAAAAACAATTGATTTGTACAGCAGAGCAGATGCCACAAATTGTAATATAGAGAAAGCACACCTAATTATCTGTGCCAACCCTAACAGTTTTATTTTTGTCTCAAACAGTGTTCACCTTTTAGTAGCCTGATTACACATGCTTTTTGACTATAAATACTCTCATCTAATAGAAATAAATAACTTTATTAAATGTATTTATTTCACAATGGGCACGGAGAATAGCTTACACTTCGCCTTGACAATGCAGATATTAGTATACGCAGCCTCTTCCAGATTATGCTGGACTATGTCACACAGTTAATCACTTGTAGTTTTAAATTAATCTTTATAATGAAATATTGTATCTGATGCAATACCCAACTGCTCCCTTACTTAATTTTCAAGTATTTCCACAGGTGCAAATACTAAACTAAACTAGTGCATGTGGATTTTGTACTATGACGAAAGCCTTCCGAAGTAATCTATCTCCAGCCTCCATTGTCCGTATGTAAGAAAACAGGGCTTTTTGCAGATGTCCCCCCACTTTTTGCCCCCATTTGGACTGGTAGATGCTTGTTTTAGACTGACAGTGGCTGAAGCCTGCTAACCAGGCTCCAGTGCCTGTGCTCTGCCCTTTAAACTGATGTGTGTAAATTGGCACTCCCAATTGACAAGGACTTTTCCCCCTTATAAGTTCCTAGTATATGGTATCTGGGTTACCAAGGGCATGGGTGGTAAAGGGGTTCCCAGGACCTGCAGCACTATTTGTGCCACCCTAAGTGACCCAAGTAAACTACTGACAGCAGGCCTTCCATTGCAGACTGTAGGAGCAGTGCAAACTGCTCGAACTCGACTCTGCCCTCACCATGTGCGGAAAGAGTCAAGGCACTGCCATTAATATATATGAGTCACCCCTAAGGAAGGCCTCCTAAAGCCCAGGAGGCAGGGTGCAGTATATTAGAGCTGTGGAAACATAAGTGCAAGGTTATATGACCCAATAGTGACCCTTACCATTAAAGAACACTATAAGTGATAGACGGTCCATAGGATAACATGAGCTGCCACCCGGGCAAACCCGAGGTTGGCAGCTCCGTTATGGTACCGTGTAAATATGTCAAGTTTGGTTTGAAACAACGTGCCTTCGCACCCCTGACATGAATCTCGAGTCAAGGGCAATGTGGCATGCACCCAGGTGGCTACCTTAGAGGTTGTCCACCTAGTTTCCCCAGCTTCTCTGTGCCCTTGCTGGCAAACCCGCACTTCCTGCGCTTGCTGCCACCAAGACAGGATTCTGACCACCTGCTAGACAGTGTGATTACTCCCAAGAGTCAGGAACAAAGGCCGGGGCAGGAAGGAGGTCTTACCTCCTCCCTCCCAGGCAGGCTAGTTAAGTGGCACATCAAGGTGGTGAGCTTTAAAGGTTGCACCACCTCTGATATGCATCAGGGCTGACTCCCAGAGAAGTAAACAGCCCTCCCGCTGCCCCAGGCACATTTGCACCCAAGCAGGCAAGAAATTAGATAGTCAAGGAGGTATACACTTCCGAAGGCTAGCCCTACCTCCAGGGTGGGCAGCCCGGTCTGTACACTGAAAGAATGGTGCTGCCATTTTTAGAAGTGGCAGAGTAGAGGGTTCTGGATAGAAAACATGACCCACACCCCCAGATGTGGTCATCTCAGGGGTGGACTAACTGTAGGGACTAGCAGCCCATTGGCTATTTGCTCTCACACCCCTAACTCCCCTAAATGTAGGATTTAATGGACACCCCTGATACCAGAACCTCAGTTCTGAACAACCTGCATCAAAGAGGACAGAAGAAGAGACCCGTGTCTGCAACAACAGGACTTGCACAAAGCAAAAGAGGGATACTCTGCACCTGTGGCAATGCTCCTAGAACCGCCTGATCAAGACACGGCCTAGGCTTTTGCTTGTTCCCCCAGACAGAGGGATCCCTGTGGAAGCCTGAAGCACCCTCAGTCTTCCACAAACTGCAGGTAAAACTACGCTCTGGATCCGAAGATTTGCTGACCATCCGGCCCTCCATGGGATCACTCAAATCCAGATGATCTAGTGCATTGTGGGAACTGTAGTCCTGCTTCCAGAAAGTTATAGGCAGCTACCATGCACCCAATGTCGAAGTACCTTTTTCCAAGGATTACTGCTGCCAGGGCTTGTTGGTTGACGGTTCGGTAATCGACCCCTTCACTCAACGCTGCATCTAGAGGGAACTCCATCCTACTTTTGACCGATGTCAGCAGCCACTCCACTGTTGTGTTTTTGCATCTTGTTTCCCTGCAGCACCGTGTAAACAGCTCTCCTGTAGCTTCTGTTCAGCAACAGGAACAGCCAGGACAACTCTGCACCTGAGCTCCACTGGCCAGGTAAAACTGACTGATTTGTGGCCTGGTCCTGGGACCCACATCACATTTACCCTTCAAGGGTACCACGCAACTTGACCTGCAAGTGACCGATTGTCACTAGTGGTTTTTCCCATTGACCTCAGTGTTAAAGTTTCACTGTATTATTTGGCACTGATTTTATATTGCTTCTAAAATCTATAACTCCGCTTATATGTATGCTATTCCGTTCATTTTGGTGTCTATATTAAGATAAAAATAGACTCTATTTGTATAAATTGGTGTTCGATTACTCTCAGGTTGTGTTAATTACTTAGCAGCCATGTTGGTACTCTGAAATGCATCATACATGTTCCTCTAGAAAAGCCTGACTGCTCTTGGTCCCACTACCAGGACTGAGCTAAGGATTTGTTAGTGTGAATTCAAAGACCATCTTTGGGGTTTGTGACAGTATTGCATGGTGAAGCCTAACCGGCATCACCACATAATACTATATCCTACATCGTACCCGTGTCTACTAATAACTTTCAGGAATTTCAGATGACTAGGTCATTTCCTCATTCTCCTTCTGAAACATATATGCATACCTCCCGATACATTTTCTTTTACAAGTTTTTCGCCTCCTCTTACCCGCAAGCCTTTCCTTTTCACCCACCATGGTGATGACTGTCAAGATGCAATACTTGTTGGCAGCAGTGGCGGCTGGTGAGATTTGAAAGTAGTGGGGTTCAAAAGTTGGGTATGACTTTTAGTAGCGAGTGAAGCGAGCAAGCTTAATGGATAAATGTGGGGTTGGGAGGGGGTTGTTTTGGTCTCCTCCACCCGGCAAAAAAATTGAAAAAAGATTGGCAAATTGGTATTTTAAAGCAAATGTATTTAGTGAGAAAGCAAGGTTTATAAAGCAGTGGGAACGTATAGTCTTGAAATAATAAACACATTAAAAACTGCCCGATATCGTACTGCAATATTATGATCAACAGTTACTGTAATGTGCAAATTGTACACGCAACAACTTCAGGCCCTTTAAAGTGCGTCCTTGCCTAGTGTCTTGCACTGCATGAAGCATTGATTTTGGAAGAAAATGCTCTAAATAGGCTCCGGGAAGCACCCACAGCTGCTGGTGGCAATCAGTCATATAGAAATATGTGCAGATAGGTCTATATGGGATGAAAAATGTGGGGGCTCTCTAAAAGGGAATATGTAAAATACATTTCTGTGATTCCCATAGTGTGCCACTCAACCGGTATTTTGGTTTCTCTTTGAGATGTTGCTGCATTCAGACATATAATACAACTGACATACACCTAAAACCTGCCAGTACTATTGGCTTTGCCAATGGTTGTTAGCTGTTTAAGATAAATGAGTACTAACAATGATTTGTATAAATAATTAACACTGGACATATTTCAATACTGAAACTGTGAGAGAGACTGTGAATTAAATATTATTGTGGCCTATGGAAGGAGTTTTGGTCTTCAGTTATGTGCACTTTATGTTAGATATGTATGCCCTTTTTTTTGCACATCTAATCCATCTGCATGCCTTCAACCCCACCTCTTTCCTCTTCAGCACAATCTTTTCACTTTCCCCTGAATGTACTTCATCACATCTCCCTCACTTCACCACCACCAAACACATACTTTAAGTTTTTTACTTTTGCCCCATCACACACATTTACACAGAATTTCATTTGCAACTGGAAAACATGACCATTGTTCTTTGTGCTCTGCAGAGAGGCCAGCCCACTGACAGACACTTTGCTTTGCCTTCAGCCTCAGCACCAGAGCTCTCAAAGCCCCTCACAAACACCTGGCACGACTCAAAGTATGCACTGTACAAGAGTAATAATATGCACTAGGAAAATGCAGAAACACAACATGATGAAATATCTAACACCCCTGGGGTATGCAAGGTTAAGTAAAACATGTGAAATAAAAGAGGAACTAAATCGCTGACATGCATTACCTTAATGGTTTTTAACATTCATTGTTCATAAATCAATCCATGTTTTTGGCATTAATGATAAGGGCATGAAGATAGGGCCAGTGTTAACACCACACAACATGTAACTCTTTACTAGAAGCACATATTTCTCTCTTTGAGCTTGACTCGGATATTTGGATCAACTTCGCTAGGGAACAAAAACCCTGCTAGTCTTTTGGGGCGATTTCACTGGGGAACAAATACAGCGGATCCACTTCTAAAGAAGCCCACCACCTACATTGGGGGAGGTTAACGTGACCAGGGGGTCTCAGCACAATATACATTATACAAGATTAGCATTATAACACTTAACATTAACGAGGACAAGGTGCCAAATCACATGCTTGCATCCATTCCTACGTGTGAGGTATGGGAAAGGGCGGGATCTATGCCTGTTGTGGGAAGCTGGACTTCTTTGCAGCTGTCCCTCCACTTTTTGCCACCATTTGAACTGCTAGATGCTGGTTGTTCGACTCCGATTAGGTTAGCTCTGATTAGCAGGTTAGCAGGCTTCAGTGCCAGTGTTCCTCCCTTAAAAATGAAATGTCTAATTGTAACCCAATTGGCAGGGACATTAGCACCCTTGTAAGTCCTTAGTAAATGGTACCCCTTGTGTCTAGGGCCTGGGTACTAAAGAGAGCCCCTAAGGGCTGCAGCATGCCTTTTATGCCACCCTAAGGGGCCTACATAAAAATCGCATGCAGACTGCCACTGCAGAATGTGTGAAAGCTCGCAAGCCCTTCTAAAAACACAACATTGCACACTGTCTGTGTCCAATGCCCATACACTGCATGTACTATATGTAAATCACCCCCACAGCAGGCCTTAAGAGCCCTAAGACTGGATGCATTATATTACATGTGAAGACATAGCTGCAGGAACACATATGCCCCTGTGATGTCTTGTTCTATTACTAGATATTGCAAGTGAACAGGGAAGCCATCTTAAGTATATGTACTGGTCATTGCGAGTTCCCCAGCTACATGGTGGCTTCACTGAAAATACTGGTGTTTGGCATCAAACACCTTGTCTTAATAAATCTGTACTAATGCCAGTACTAGATTTATTATGACATGCACCCAGAGAGCACCTTAGAGGTGCCCCCTGAAACCTTACTAGTCTTCTAGTGTCCTGGCTGACTGGATCCTTCCAGCCTGCCACCACAGACATGTTTCTGCCCCCCTGCAGGTGAGTCCACGGTCTCAGGAGGTCAGGAACAATGCCTGCTCAGGCAGGAGTTATCAGCTCCTCCAGCAGAATCTGCATACCAAGGCCAGGGACTTCAAAGTCCCTGCCACCTTGGATATGCGCCCAGGCTTTCCCTAGACTTCGGAGATGCCACCCCCCTGAGGCCCATTTGGCACCAGAACAGGTGGGAAACTAGCTATGCTAGGAGGCATGGTGCAATACTAGGTCAGTCACACCCCTAAGTTTGGCTGCCTGATGTGCCCCACGAAAGAAGGGTTGCCCCATTTTGATTTTGGTGAAAATATGAATTCTGGGATAAGGTTTTGCCCACTCCCCACAGGAAGTGGTGATATAGGGGTAGTAGTGACCCCAATGGTAAGTAGCCCATTGGCTACTACCCTTCACTCTCCTTAACACCCATAAATTGAGTAGTTAGGTGGCCCCCTGATACCAGAAACTCAGATTCATCTGACAGAAGAAAGAAGAGTGCAAAGAAGAGCTGAAGAAGCAAAAACTGCGGACTGCCGGTGGACTTTTGGCACCAAACCCTGCCTACCTACCTGCTCCTGTCCCAACAATTGTGACTACCCGACTTGTCCTGCAGCTGTGCATCCTCCAAAAGCCTTGCAGGGCCTCCAGCACTTCACCACGCTGTCAGCGTCTTGACGTGGAGGAGCCACTTCCCTGGAGGCACCGACCCCAACATCCGGTTCCCCGTTCGGCTGTTCACTGGGTCCACCAATGCAGCAACCACCCAGGAAGAGGTCAGATCCATCTGCCCACCAAGTGAGAAGACGCCAGGACCAACCAGTGCCGCCCTGCACCAATACCCAAGGTACTGGACCATTTGTAGCAACGAAAGCTTGTTTGAGTCCAATCCGGACTCCAACATGGCTGAGACAGAGCAGCCGATGAAGGACGTCAGCATCTCAGAGGCCATCACTCAGAGTGGCTCAGCTGTCCTGATTTGTCCCCCTTTGTAGTTCTAACCGAGAATCTTGGGTGCCTATGATGCACGAGCACCATTCGACCAAAACCCTCAGCATCCAAGCTCCCCGGCCTTGATCCAAGACAGCCAATGGTGCTCCCCTGCTCCCAGGACCCCCACGATTGGACACTACCCTCTGATAAGCCTAAACTGCTTGCCCACACTATCACGAAAGAGAACATTTGGGATTATTAATTTGAGCCCTGTATGCCTATAAGGGTCATCTGGACTTTCTACATAGTTGTGCATAGTTTACCTAATTTTGGTATACTACATAAACAGTCAGCTTCCTACACCTGTGAATGACGGACGTCTGGCCTCACGCAGAGATGCTGTCTAAGACACCCGAAACCATGACGCTGATAACGCCACTTACCTACAGTGGATGCTGACCACCGTAGACTACAATGGCAATGTAGGACTTTAGAAAGGTAAGCTCTGCTTTGTGTGTCACATTGCAGAAAGTTGATTTACTGTCTGGCTTCTGCTTCAGAGCGAGGCGGAGCAGGCAGCCTGGGACAGACAGCCCAAACGCAATACATCAATTTGTTTAGAGACAGAATTGTATCTCTAAATAAATCGATCTATTTTTTTTTTGGGGCGTAAACATTTAGAAATTTTAGAAGGGTGCAGCCCCAGAGCCTCAATGGAGAAACCGCCCCTGGTTGGCAGGACAATAGGCACTGACTCAGCCTGACATCATGAGCGCCGCCAGCAGCTCTGTAGCCTCAGGCTCACTAAGGTACACCCTGAAGAATCTAAAAAGGAGGAGACAGTGCTAGATCCAAGTGTGATTCAACTGTGCACACACCCTCAGCATATATAAGGCGCAGAGCACCAGCAAGATTAGGTGCTGCTGGAAATAAGCATTTTGGTTTTTAGTAGACAATAATTCTCATATGCGTGAGACCACTTTTTCTTAAGCCTTAGTACTTAACATATGAGAAATCAAGCTTACATTAACTTAGGACAACTTTCTGTTTTCTTCCCTCTTGAATGTGACATTGTAGCATATTGCGTGATCATTGCACTGTTATTATTTTTGTTGTAATAAAGAACTGTATAAATTGCACTGAAAAGACTGAAACCTTCCCATTCCCACTGAATGCTATGTACCTAATCAAGCACAACCTTACTGTCTCAGAACTAGTAACATGCTATGTAACAAGTCCAGTGGCGGCTCCTCCACTAAGGCGGAGGAGCGTCGCCCCACTGCTTTTGAGCAGTGTAACAAAGGAAAAGGAAAATGATAATAACTGAACGTTATTATCATTTTATTTGTTCCTGCGGCTGGGGCGGGAGGGGCTGTTCCGATGACAGGGGAGGAGTGGTTTGCTCACTCCTAAGTGCACATGACTGTTTGGCCAGCCCTCTTGGACCGGCCAAACAGTCATGAGCACTTTCCCTGTTCTCCACAAAGGCTCCATTACAGCATGCGTGGAGAACATGCTCTGGCTCCCTGTTCCTGGCTGAGCATCGAACCACAACACTCAGACCAATCACAACGCTGCATTGCAGCGTTATGATTGGTCAGGGGACTTTCCAGAACATCACGACCCAGCCGCAGCAGACTGACGATGGCTTTTTCCACCTTTGTTTGATTATTTGGTTTAAAGTAAAAACTGTATCATATTTGTATTAAATTATATCATTGTATAGAGAAGTGCGATATAGGAATACACAGTGCATACTGAGCGGGCGAATAGACAAACGACCCTCTTGGGGATAGGGCAGTACCCACTATAGACAGCTTAATGCATACCTGATTACAGATCATATGCGATATGCATCCACAAGTAAGCGTGCTAGCCAAATGCAAATGTACAGTGGTTTAATGAACAAGATTGATATTGTGTTCTGCCTCCGATATGTAAAACTAAATGCGCAAAAGAATGTCTATTATTTTTGCAGTACCTGTCTTGCCCTTATCCCTCATGTATTATGTTCCTTTACTTTCTTTCCACTACTGTTTATATTTGAAAAACGCAAATAAAGATTTTTTTTTTTTTTAAATGATTGGTCAGGGGAGCCTGGGTGCTTACCAATCACAACACTGCATTGTAGCGTTGTCATTGGTCAGGGGAGCCTGGGTGCTTCCTGGTTCCTGAGTCCTGACTTAGGAGAGACACGGCAGGGATAAGGTACATTTTTTTCCTTTTATTTTTTACATCCCCCCCCGCCCTGATTTTCTTTATGATTTACATGCTCAATTAACCAATGGTCCAGCTTATGTATTTCTGCACTTATATTCCTCAAATAAACTTTTAAACTTTTGTCCTTGTCTGTCTTTCTTGTGGAAATGCATGAAATTTACTACTAGTGAATGAGACTGAAATCAGGCTGAGATGGGTCCATCAGTCCTCTAGGGTGTACACCGACCGCTCCCAGGACCAGTAGTTAGTGCGCACTGGAGATAGAAAAAGAGACACAGGTTTGCGCGCTCACGTGTTCACCTTTCATTGTTTGCTACACAGCATACACATTTAAAGATTTCTCTATTGACAAAGGTCTCTCTGTCTCTTTTCTGTGCTTTTTATTGCCCTAATATTTAGTCTACTGTTACGCACAGCTTATAAACACATCCTGGTCCTGAGAAATCACAGCTGTGAAACCTGGAAATGTGCCCATCTCTCACCCATCTCACCAGCTCCACCACTATCCTGTGCGGTATTCAGCCCGGTGCCCCTCCAGCCTGTGACCTGAGTGGCCTGTGCTGGACACCTGAACTATTCTAATGCACACTCTAAAGGGGCGGCTGCCTGCTCCCTTTGCGGGAGTTTGAGTCAGAAAGAAGGTTGTCATATAGGACTATCTGGAAACAGATCGTTTGCACAGTATGAGCAGCCAAAAGTTAACCTTTTTTTTATATAGTACTTCATACCGCACTTCAGCCTCTTTCTAAGCATTGTAATTAAAGGTGTTACTTTCTTCCAGCGTGATGGCACTCAGTTTACTGACGTTGGAAAGACAAAAGCAGAAGACTTGGGCAATTAACTCTGCATATAGGAATCTACATTTTTTGAATTTCTGTAAAATGTATGAATGCTCTTCATAAGCTTGTTTAATAATGTATGCTGCATACATATGAGAACTTCCTTTTGGCACTTCCTGTGATGTTTCTGGGTCAAAGGTCGTATGATGTAATTTCCTGTGGTGTCACTAGATCAAAGATGTAGCGATAGCGCCAACTCCGCCGAGGCCTAGCTGTCATCGTCCAAGCTGCGCTTGAAGGGTGCGAGGTATACATCTGACATCTCATTTGTGTACACAGCTAGTTAAACCATGCACACGAAGCTGAGTTTGACATCTCACGAACAGGCTGTAGAATCTCTTTGGTAGATTCGTTTCTACAACTAAAGATAAGTGAAAACACGGGGGCTTTGATGAGCTTGGTTAAAATGTAACATTTTGAGTGTGTCATTTTAACCCCCTGTAGAACCTGGCTTACACCTTCAGACTCTCAGATTCTTGCCTAGGCCAACCACCTGACATGCGTTGCATTGAAGAGCTGCAGTGACTCACAAGGACACAGGCTTGACTGTAACACCTGGGCTGATGCTTTAGCACTTTCTGTCCCTTTTATTTTGTCTGCACAGTCGCACACAGCTGCAGATGTGGAGGGAGGCCTGTTGCATATTATTTGACCAACAACTAACTCGATTCCTCTCCATCTACTAATAAATATTGCACACTAAATCGTCATGTTTGTGTGAGGCCGGGTGTGGAGCAGTCTATATCTAGCACCCTCTTTATTGGTGGTACGAGTATGATACCCGAAATCCCTTCAGGCACCCAACTCGAGCTGACTTGGGTCCCCACAGATCCTGCACTTCATATCAGTGTCCCTCAGCAGTCAGTTTTCAATATGGACAGCCACTGGTCTTCCCAGCAGATGATTCAACATAGAGAACATCTTGTGACTTGTTCACTTTTCTCTTTTCACCATGTGTCAAGGACTGGAGGCTGTGAAGGTCTATCAACATTCCTTCTTGACTGCATGAGGAAAGGGCACCTCTACCCAGCAGCCTGGGTGTCACCCTGCACTTAAGGTACATCTGAAAGATGACAAGTATCTCTTTCAGAGGGCCCTAGTTACAAGAAAAAGTCCCAAGGGTAAAAAACCTCCTTGGCAGTCCTGTAGCTCTTCAATAAAGCTGAAGGTTACTGCACAAGCAGAAAAGTAATGCACCAAACTCTCCCTGAAATCAAGGCTGAGAAAACAGCCAAGCCACAACATCCAGTAGAAGATCCCAGAGGATTTCTGGCAGCAAGAAGCTAACATTTGGAACAGAAATAGTAGCAAGTGGGCAATACATCTGATGAAAAACAAGGTTTCCAACATAAGGAAGCCAATGCATTCCTGTGTTTTTCTATTTATCAGGAGAGGATTGGGTTCTTTCTGCATTTCGTTGATATTTTTAGGGACTAATCTGAATCATGTGTCCAACTTTACCACAATATAAACACAACCTGGCCTTAGGCCAGTGTCCTGTTTTATTCTTTCTCAGAGAGTCGCCATGCCACCCTAACTTGCATGGCTTACTTCATTCTTGAAGTAATGGTTCTATCAGAACATCCAGACAACACAATGAAGACACTCTTATTAAATTAGAATCATTTTCTTAGGACTTCCTTTTTTCTTTACTTCTTTCCTGTAATCAATGCCAAATTAATAGCACTACAGAAATGAGTTCAGAAAATGAAATAGGACTATGTGAATGACTCAATCTCTTTTAAACCTCATTGAAAAAGCATCACTTGAGTTCTTTCATCCCAAGTAGTTTTAGCTTCTAATTGACAAAAACTGACTCACATATGTCAAAACATTTATTACAGCCTGCTCAATATCTAAGAATGCTTCCTCAGCAGAAAGTGCCAAATCAGGACTTTCAAACAGGTTCCTAAAAACAAGTAAAAATATATTGTACGTCTCCAACCAGGCACCCCAAGTCACTAGTAGAGGAGTTACCCAGAACAAGGCAAGATCAGCAAGGCAACGGACCAAGTAACCCATCTTTTATTCATTTTTGGTTGGATTGTGCATGGTGGAAAGCAAAATGCACCATACCAGAACATAAATATCCTCTTATCTTCACGGATACCCAGAAAAATGTGGGACATTTGTAGGAATATTTGTGATATTCCTTAAAAAGAAGCTCTGTCTTAGCACTGAGTATTAATGCTTGGTGGTTGTAACTCGTACTAGGTCCTCAGAAGAATCTCTAGCTTAAGCCAACCTATGGAATCATGAGCATAGCAATCTGTCAAGGAATAGGCATGGTGAAGGTCTGTCAAGTTTCCTTCTTGATTGTCTGAAGAAAGGACGACCCTCCCAATAGTCATGGTACCACCCTGCGCTTAATAGTACATATTAAGGGTGTTAAGTACCTTCTTAACAGTTTCCCAGTTAGGAGCAAAAAGTCACAAGGGCAAAAAAACCTCCTAGTCCACCTTGTAGTTCTTGACTGCAGATGAAGATTAATTCATTGTAGATAAGAGGGGCACCAAACTCTCTCTGACATCATGGCAGAGAAAAGGGCCAAGCAAGTAAACCCAATAAAAGATTCAAAGGGAATTCTGGCTGCAAGGAGCAAAAATCCGGGACAACAATAGTAGCAAGTGGAAAAATATGGGACGGAATGTGCTGCAACTCATCTATCACTTGCTAATTCCTCTAATATACAGGAGCTGACATCACACAAAATGATTCAACTTCATCTTGGATTGAGAAACTCAGACAGTAATTCCTGGGTATGCCACCATCTTGAAAAGTTGCAAAGCATTTCTGTAGGCTTAGAAGCGCCCCTATCTTCTTCACATGATGTCAAAGAGGTGCACAAAAAAGACCAGATTTGATATCTTTTGTCTAGTGCCAAACTCCACAGTCCCAACTCTTCTCTCCTCTTCCAATGCTTCTCACAAGTTGTGGAGCACCCCTCCCGGTGATCACGACTGAGGAAACGCCCATGCAGCCTAAACCGCAATCAGGCCCTGTCCTGCCATGCCCTGCCTGGAAGCACGATAAGCCCACCATCTTCTCCTGGCTCATATAAGCTCCAGGTATAGATGTAGCATCATGGTGCCCTTGCAGCTGACTACCCTCCACAGGTGTATCTTAAACAGACAACTGAATTTTCCTCTGACTAGAACCCAGTCATCTCACACTATGGGGGATGAATGAGCCACCCTATTAGCATTACCCACTGGCTAATGTTCCTCTGGAGTTTTTCACTCTCTACACACAATGGATCCTTGGACTTCCATATACTGAATAATGGTATGACATCCCCTTGACATTTTTGATACATCCTGGATGCAAGAAAGCTGTTGTAGGTGGAGTGAGGAGATTCATATAAACCTTCGGGAAACTGTGGATTGGCCACTCCAAGGCCCACTTTGCTCAGCAGCCATTCATTGTCTTTTTCAAAGTTCTCAAAAATGTTTCACATTTTCATTTACTTGCAAAATTGGGTCGTTATCTTTCACTGCTGTATACATAGCAACTGGTGGTATGCAGTAAATTTCCCTCATTGGAAAGGAGATCCATTGCCTGATTTCACCTCTCCTGTGATGCCATTGGCAGCCAATATTTTTTTCCATCATTGGGTCCACTTGGTCAAAAGACATATTATCAACATTACTCATTACAGAGGTACCGTGTGCCACTAACAACTGGGGATTGCCCAAGGTGATGCAGAAATCAACACTCTCTTTTCCACAAGGAAGCTCACATTCCTCTTCGATTATCACATGGGCCAGCGATTCCCCCTCTTCCTACCACACAGCACCACTGCCACCGGCTGATTGCTTCTGAATCCAGAATGTCCAGTTTGGGGGACCACTGTTTTCATGAAGAAGTGCCCTTCATGAGCTAGATGAAAGGTGTGGAATATCTTTACATCTGGAATTACAAAACTCTAACCCCTCAGGACCACTCATTATAATGATCGTCCATGCCTCACTCTGCACAATCCAATCAAACTTTTCTATGCTTTTACTCTTTCATGTTTCTAACCTTTGAGGAAGTTCTGCTGTGCGTTTTTCTGGGCTGATTGGATGGCTGCTTGCAAGCATGCATGTTAGCTACTGACCTATGCCACCTCCTGCAGGGATACCACTTAAGGCATTGCCCCCAGTGTCATTCAAGGCACATGCTCTTCACTTTGTTCCACTTTATGCCTCTTGCCATCAGTGCGGAGCCTTGTGTCTACAATAGAAAATGACAGGGATATTCGCACTTGGTCTGCAGCACAGTTCAAAGTTGTAGTGTGGCAACTGCATTGCCTATTTTTCTCTATGTGGTGGGGTACGTGTTGCCAATCCCGCAAACAGAGTAACAGAGGCTTTTGATCCGTCACTGTTTGGAAGTGCTTGCCATGTGTGTGCAGGTGGAAATGCTGACACACCTCTTGGATGACCATCACTTCTCTCCATCTAGGTATATCTCTTTGCCTGTTGGCATATACAGTGAACCCCCATTGCCCATTCTGGTTTTCCTTGAACAACACCACCCGACCCACAAGGGCTGGTAAGGTAATCACCATCAACGTACTCATTTTCCCGCAGTTAAAATATTGAATGGTAGGGCTATGGCAGGCTGGTGACCAAGATGGCCGCCTAAGTACAGAGCTCTCTCCCATTTGCAACACATTCAGCAGAATCATGTCATTCCTGCGGGCATTTGTCTCCACCCAAGCCAACGCGCTGTAACCCATACCTCTGGTGATCCTCAGGGACCCCTTCCCGTTTGCGAACAAGTTGCCACCTCCTTCAGTCGCAAAACATTAATACATAACACTACAATTTGGTATTAGGAAGGGACGCCCGAAACACCCCCTTCCAAATACCGAATCACAAACCCAAATTGCGATTCTGTAGAATCGCAGTTTGATGTTTGTACATTAATAAAAGCATTTTTTGCGGTCACAAACGGCCTAATTCTGTGAATTGGTTCGTTTGCGACCTCAAAAATGCTTTGTACATCGTGCCGTAACAGTTCAACACAGTAAGAAAGAATTGTTAGTTCGTGGATTTGAGTAATACAACAGAAGACCAGAATAGGTGTGTGGGCGTGGGGAAGGATCGAGGTCGAGACTACGTCGGGATAAAGAAGGTTTTATTGGCAGGGTTCGTCTCCTTCTTACAGAAGCCAGAGTTATGCCACAATAATAATGTCTCTTATCCTGGGGCTTCTTCACTCGTGTCTGTATTGTCCCTTGTCCGGTCTCCGCCTGTTTTCTGGCTTGCGTCGCTCCGGTACATAGGAGGAAGAAGGGAACAGGGGTCAGGATCACGTAACGCCGTATGAGGGGGAAGGGAGTGAGGGACCACCCGGTTTGGTGCTCGGTGCTATAAACAAGGTGAGGGTGCTCGAAGGGTAGGGGAAACAAGGAGCGGGAGGATAGAGGATTAGTTAGGAAACACCTCTACTCGCCGGTCTTTCCCCGTGTCCCGACCCACCCCGCAACCCTTTTCCGTACCTTCGAGAGCCACGCTTCTCCTGAAGCGTGGCTGGGCGCAGCGTGGGGACGTTGGCCTCCTGGCAGCTTCGGGTCGTCCACACCCTCTTCGTTTCGTCGTAGCGATGCTCGTCCTGCTGTTGGGATCTTCGTGTTTCTGGTCTCCGCGTCCGTCTCTCCTGCGTCTCCCTCCTCGAGTCCGGAAGTTTCCCTCCTCGCTTCCTGGATCTTCCCGGCACTTATTGGAGCTTGGGAGCTGACGTGTAGAACGGAGGCGGTCCTTGCCTGGATGTCGTCCCAGTTAAAGGGGCAGGTCTCTGTTTCGGGTTCGTCCGCTTCGGTTTCCTTAAAGGAGCCCTGGTCCCATTTATCCTGTTGGGAAAGAAGAGGGGGAGTGGTAACCGGGGGCGCCGACCACCAGTCAGCTGTTAGCTCGGTCATCCCTGGTTCCGGGGTCACCCTGTGACAAGGTGGAAAAAATATGTCAGAATACAGATCTATTTTCTTTGAAAAAAGTATTCCCAATCATTCTTGTTTCTGTAAAATATGCTAACAATAACACAAATGCAATAAGGCTCTGACAAAGCTTCTCCTTTCTTTCAGGTGAACAAGTCTGTCATATCACCTACTAAAACGACCTTTGGGCAGAACAGAGTTAAGTATCGGTGAGAAAATAAAAACAAAATAAACAAGTGCCACAAACAACTACCCCACCTTAACTTCTGCTTGCTTTGCCTATTTCTGGACCTTTCTCTCTTTTGTATACTTTTTTCCCCCTTTCCTTGTTTTCTCGCAAAATAATTTTCAATCTCTATTCTTTCCTTTTGAATTGTTCATGTCTGCCTTTTTATCATTTCATGCCTCCTAGCCCCTTTCTTTAAACTCTTGCAGTGATAGGCTTTTCTTTGCATGTAGTGGCTTTATGTAAAAGGTACTTCTTGGCCTCCCTGTCCTTTTGAACTTCTTATTAGTCCCTGTATTCCCCTATTGGTGAAAAAGAACTTTCTCATTTTAACTTTGTATGCATTAAGATTAGGGAAGGCAAGCGAAAGAAAATAATTTGTACAGAAAAAGAAAAGAAAATCTTCAGAAAACATTTTCTTGCAAAGGTTTCAGTATTTTGTTTGCATATATAGCATCACCCTTGCCCAGCCCCTTTACTCACCCGATTACCATAGCTAGTCCTCGAGCCGTGGAGGTGCAGAATAAGTTTCCCTATTGGGAGAAGAGGAAACCAGCAATTTTCGGTCCAGGTGAACTCGTTCTCCCCTCAGAGCCTCCGTGCCTCTTTTTCTCTCTTCTTCTGGGCTCCAGAGTAAAGAACCACCTCCTTCGACTGTTGGCACTCCATCCACTGATCCTGTTCCTGAGTCTCACCTCTCCATGTCCTGGAATGGGGCTGATACCCAGTGGCGGCTGGCATCTACTGGGACAGGGTGGTGTCAGGCGCGCACGAGTGCAAATAAAATTAGAATAAAAAATTAAATTAAACACTTACCGAGACCTCCGCACCGGACCTCTTCTTCCTTCAACTTCAGCCCGGCCACCAGGAAAGTCCCTGGACCAATCCTGGTGCTGCTCTCATGCAGCATGAGAGCAGTGGCATGAGAGCAGTGCCCTGATTGTAGGGAGTGGCCTCACTCTGCGCTCCACAGAGCTCTGGAGGCCTGCACTTGCTCTAACCCAGCTGTCTTAAGACAACCGGATTAAAGATGTTTCAAGTGCACATGTTAGGCTGGCCGTCCCAAGACGTCCAGCCAAAAAGACACGCGCACTGTATACAGTGCACATACAGCCCACCCTCCTCCTTGCTGCTGTCACTCAGCAGGCCCCGCCCTGTCCTGACGCTCTGTTCTGGAAGGGGGATGAAAAATAAAATGATAACGAATTACCAATTTATTTTTCATCTCTGGGGCTTCAGGTGTAGTTTAAGTGGGGGGACACTCCTCTGCTCCAATGGAGGAGCATTGCCCCTGCTGGTACCAGAATATCGTAAGCAAATTATGGTCTGACAGAAGTATCAATTCTGAAATATAGTTTACAAAAATATCACCCCATTGGAGTTACAATCTACACCCAATCGGATAATATTTTTGTTAACGATATTTAGGACACAATTTTTCTGTCAGACGATATTTTTGCTAATGATCTTATGATATGCCTTCGTATCGTGTGCTCCTCTGGCATTTTTGGTGATATCCTGGTCTCTTGGTGTTTTCCCCTGAAACGAGAGCAAAGTTTGTTTTCACTGTCCCTAATTGTCATCCACATCTGGTCTGCCTTCTGTTTCTATTCTTGTCCCCCTTT
Source organism: Calotriton arnoldi (assembly GCA_963921515.1). Classification (NCBI taxonomy): domain Eukaryota; kingdom Metazoa; phylum Chordata; class Amphibia; order Caudata; family Salamandridae; genus Calotriton; species Calotriton arnoldi. Next base: position 27,779 of record CAWUFW010016582.1, read on the forward strand.
CCAGACCGTCTTCGTGTTCTGTCTCTTTCCTTTGTAGGCTGTGTCTTGAATTGATAATCCAGGAGGCAAATTTACTCTATGAGGCGCATCTTTTGGACAATCTTAAGAATGCATGCAAGTACGTTAAGTCAAACGTAGTTAAGAGGGGATGTGATCTCTCCTCATATGCCTTTCAAACTGTATTCTATATCCTGTGACATGCACCGGTTTCTTAATACTGTTGTTATTTGATCGCCTAGTATATATCAGTAACATGGAGGGTGGCACATACAGACAAAAATCCATCACAGCCATGGCTGGTTGGCAGCACAACACACCTTCAGTATGTATCGCATTTAAGGTTCAAGTCTGTTGCTACTGGAGGGAGGGAAGTTATCACTGATGGTTGGGTATGTCAGTGTGGGAGGGGTGTCGTTCGTGGGGTTGTTATGGCTGTTAACAACGACATCAGGCTGTACACCGCATACATTTTTTTAAAGATTTTTTTATTGAGTTTGAAGTATACAAAAAGAACAGAAGGGGTACATCGATGGATAACAATTCACAGGATCCAATTATCCAGCCAGGTCACACATACATTATATTTATGCGTGGTTGTCACTTTTCTTACATTTAATCATGCAGTGCAATGGTACATAATAGTTTTACTCAACATATAATGTTTCTGTCCTGGAATATTAGATGCTTTAATAGTCCTAAGAAGACCAGAATCGTGATCACATACCCAAATCGACACAAAGTCAACGTTGCTTTACTACGAGACACACCTATATCCGGCCACTACCCACTCATTTGCCTGCAAATGGTTCTAGTTTAGAGATTTCTTCTCATTCAGCTCCTATTCCGAAAAGTTGCCACTCTTATTAAAGAATTAGATTTCAAACCACATAGCATACACCCTGACTGCAATAGCAGGCAACTTGGAGTCAATTCTTCCCTATTTCACACCCCTTTGAAGTTAATAAATGTCAATGCTTCAAATATGGTCGACCCAGGTTTCTTTGGTGGTGAGATGGCTGTGGTGGCAGACAGTTGGTGTCCTCCGCATTAATGTGAGGAGGGAATTTTAGTCTCTCACTTCATCCACAACTAGACTAGTCAACACATGACAGCACTTGCGAAACTTCAACTAGAATGGAGGAGTTCGATCTGCACAACATTTGGTGGGTAACTAATGTGACTCAATTAGCATTCTCATTTTCATCCAAAGTACATACCTTACAGTATAGAATTCATTATTGGTTGTTATCTAGTGGTGTTTCTCCCTTAGTGAAGTATACATGCAACCCACACTATCATACCACTCACCAGTCATTTTGTCCAGGATTCTCTTCAGTGGTGCTTCCTGTCAGAAGCATTGCAGGGTATGGTATTCTGGGCTGATACGAGGGTCACCATCACTGAATATTTTCACATAAACATGGGATCAGTGCCTCAGTATTCAATTGAGTGGGAAGCTTTCAAGAAATATATGTGGAATTTTCATCTCAAAGCAAGCCGATGTCTTGGAGTCCATCTGGACACAATTACGCCAGCTGGAAAGTCTTGAAAAATCAGAATGCCAAAGAAATAAGTGCTACCAGACATTAATAAACTCCTTCTCCTTTTCTGCAAGGCTACAAATGAGAGGTCATAATTTTGAGGAAGCATGCAGTTTCCTCAAAATTACTGAACAGTCTATACCCCGGCCTACCTGTGGGCCTGATACGCAGGCTACAGCTAATACAGAACGCAGTGGCCAGACTTATATGAAGAATTCCCCACCGTCAACATATCTCTCCCTATTTAAGGCAGTTGCACTGGCTTCCAGTGGCACAGCGCATTAAATTTAAAGTTATGACGCTGGCCTTTAGAGCTTTCAGCGAAGATGCCCTGCGCTATCTAATTAATAGATTGACCGAATATACCCAAGAGCGAGTACTTAGGTCTAAGAACCTCAGCTTGATACAGATTCCAAAATTTTTGAAGACACGCAGCGGAGGATGCTCATTTACAGTTCTTACAGCCAAGTTATGGAACAGTCTACCATCTAAATTGCGCTGGTCTGAGTCGCTGGCCACCTTTAAAAGAAAACTCAAAGCCTGGTTTGATGCAGCCTGGTCATTAAGATTAAGCGGCTGGCTTTCTGTTGTCTGCTTTGAGTGCCTGGGCGCTTCTGTTTGAAGCAGCTGCTTGCTTAAGAAATGCAGATTGATTGATGGATTGATTGATTGATTGATTGATGCCCTGGTGATGGGGAAGCATATAGATCCGGTAGAAAGTTGGCTTGGGTACTTAAGCAAAATGCTAAATACATAACCAAATCAGCAGTGTCGCCACACTGAATGCATTCACTGTCTTTTTAATGGCCTCTATTCCTCACTTCACACCAACGACGACTAATACCTACACAGCTATCTAGAACAAGTGCATCTATCCATGCCATGTTAGTGGCATGGGCAGATGGAGAGCACATGGCCCCTCTACTTGAAGCTCTGAATGAGGAAGAGATAAAGAATCCCAATAACAGCCTGACTAACGGTAAAGCCCAGGGTCACAACGGATTAACCGCTGAATTCTATAAGGAACACAAAGATATCCTGGCCTGACAATTTCTGGCCACCTACAAGGAGGTGCACAATAGTGGAGCCAGAGAAGCTGATATTACTTAAACCCTGCAAGGAGCCGACAGCTTGTTCATCATATCCGCAATTGTCCTTACTAAAAACATAAAACACTCACCATCATAGTTGCCACAAGGCTCATGCCACTAATGGATAAGCTTCTGTTTCCAGATCAATCGGGCTTTGTACCTGGCAAATCAACTCCACGTAATCTTCACAAAGCTACATTAAATAAGGCCAGAGGTCGAAGCAGTATCAGCCCTACTGGATGCAGAAAAGACCTTTGACTTCTCAGAGTGGCCAGTCCTATTCTGCCTTCCAAAGTATGGCCAGGAGTACTTGCTTTCTTTCTCCTATTAAGCTGTTATACTCTGCCTCAACAGGTAGGGTTTATGTCAAGGGCTGCTTATTGAGTAGCCTTCTTATTAGCAGAAGCCCGCAACAGGGCTGCCCGCGTCAAAGTTACTCTTGGCATTGTTATGGAATCTATTGCAGCCTGGCTGAGGGAACATCACTCACAAAGAGGTATTGGTTTTCCTACCAGGAAATATTTTGATCTCCCTTTATGCAGATGACAAAGAGCCTTATGTTAAAAAAAATTGCAACTCCCAAACCAGTTGCAAACTGGTTTGCTACTGCTAAACTATAATAGCAGCATCTTCGAAGTGGTAAATTGTAAGCATTTTTTATTTTAGTGATGCACGCAAAATGCTTACCGAATCGCATTTTTGCAACGTCAACATTTTCCAAATTGTAAATTGGTCATCGCAGAAACATTTTAGCGATTCAGTATTTGTATGTTCAAAGCATTCGCAATTTGCTTTTAGTCACAAAACTCATTTTTTCCACTCACAATTTACCAACAAGAGGATGCAGGTGGTAACCAGGTGCAAAGTAAAAAAGAGGCCCAGAATGCTTAATCTCTTTTCAGAATGGCTGTGCTGTATGCTGTGGTGAGGCGGGGCACAGATTGGCAGCAGTACAGAGGAGAAAGAACAAGCAAGAGAGGATTTATAGGGTCAGAGTTACACACTTTGACCAAACAGAGGAGGAAATTTATACAAAGAACAGGCTTACTAGTAGTGTTATTTTAGATTTAATAAATTAAATGCACCCTTTTTTGGAATGAGGCACATTAGGAGCCCAGGCCGTTCCCTCACACGTTCAAGTACTGTGCGTTTAGCCTCTTTTGACCTCAGGGAGTTACAAAGCCATTGTAGCTGAGGCAGGAGGCATTTCACAGAGAGCAGGTTTTTGAAAATGTTCTTAACACCATGTTGCTAAAAATCAATACTTACATTGTGTTTCCTCAAACACCAGGTGACCTACTAGACACCAAGGATGCATTTTTCAGAGTAGCACAATTTCCTCACGTAAGTGGCTGCATTGATGAAACACACATTACAATTTGTCCACCCTCCCAATCAGAAATTTGATAGAGAAATAGGAAAAATACCACTCCTTTAATATTCAGGTAGTGTGTAATAATGAGTGTGTAATAGCTGACATTGAACCACATTACCCAGGCAACTCCCATGATTCCTATATATTCCGCCACTGTGGTCTGAACACTCATCTGTCTACAAGGCAGCTTGGAGATTGGTTTCTTTTGGGTTGGCAATACAATATAATTCTAAAAACAAGTATACACCTTTAATATTTTAATATATGTGCAGGGTTTCTTATAATGTTTAATGTACATTTAGGTGACAGTGCATATGCTCTTCTCCCATGGATTATGACACCCTTCCTACATCTTCATTCTGCACCAGAAGTATCCGTGGCATGTTGTGCTATGTTGCATAATGTAGCAACACAAAGAGGCCTCCCTATAGAGATGTTAGAAGACAATAGTGATGCTGAGAAAATACGTCCACCGCAAGCACAGTATCAAGATGAGGATGCCAATAGAGCCGTTGATGGAAGGAATGTTAGAACACAAATCACCAATAACTACTTTTAAAGTACGTTTTTTTTTATTTTTGACATTTTCTACTTGTACAAAGTATCTTTTTTTTAATTGTCATATCACCATGGCGTCTGCAAATCTTGGACCATTTTGGCACCCTCTATCCGTCTTGCGGTTCATTGCGTTCACTCGCCCCGAGCCTCCGATGCTCTGGTCGCATCGAGGGGGGACCACCCCCAAGTACCATGACCTGGTGTAATCATAGGACTATAGAGAGATTTTTCTTGTTCCACCACAGCCCTGCATAGTACCGTCACGGCTATCTGGCCCACTTAATAAAATCCTCCCATACCCCCACTGACCTTCGTGGGTTACATTCAGCATCCATATGGCTAGTCCACTTAGCCACTTTTAGCCATTCTATAGGATGTGGGGGAATGAAAGGGAAAATAGAGCAAGGCAGTAAAGCTCTAAGTGATATTGTATTACCTCTTTGTTCAATTTTAACAATTTACATTTCGTTTACAATTTAAACAGAAAATAAATATGTGTACAAGATATGTTTAGAGTTACAATTTTATCTGCATAGCGTTTACAGATCTCCCGCCTGGTTAAAAGCAATAAGTAGAATACCAGACCCCTTTGCTTGCTGTTCAGAGTGTTACGAGTAGTATTGTCGACCCCTAGGCGTACTAGAACATCTGCCAAGACTATAGGTTTCCCAAGGAGGCCCCTTATAGTGGTGTCTACGACCTTCCAGAATTCTTTTATCTCTGGACACGTAAAAAAGATGTGTACATCGTTGGCTTTTGGGAAGTTGCATCTTTTGCATCTGGGAACAGGCTGCAATACAAACTTAGCCACTCTTTGAGGAGTCCAGTACAGCCTATTGATGGCAAAGAAATGATGTTTGAAATTTGCAGGCGTGACTACTGAATATAACAAATTTAGTGAGTCCTTCCAAAGATATTGCATGTTCTCTTCCTGGAGTACATCCAGCCAGATCGCATGAGAAGCCACCAGTTTCTTTTCCTCTGCCTCCAGGAATTGCCAATACCACTTTGCAACCTCTTTGCTTTTTGGACCAACTTCCTGGAGGTGGACCTCAAAATCCCATAGCCCTCCTATCTCCAGGGAGACTGTTGACAGCCATGACGTAAGCTGAATGTATTTGAATCTAGATAATCTATTGCCTGTTTTGGCACTCAGCACCTCCCAGGGTAGGAGACCGTCTGCTGACATCAAGTCTCCCCACTTAGATACTCCTGCCTGCTTCAGGGGAAGGCTCAACCGGTCCTTCAGACATTCCGGTGTCCCTGGAGATTTCCAAATCTGTGCGAATTCTGAATAGTACCTGATGTTTAACATCTTTCTCACCCCACACCAAAGTCTTAATGTTGTCTTTAAAACCTTCAACTTTACTTTTTTGAAAAATGTTTGGGCTCCAAATTTATATACAAAAACGTGCTGGTCCGAACTCGTTGATCATTTCCCCCAATAATGTTCCCCAAGTGGAAAAGTCAGGCTCCCCCAGAAGCATACAAAAGTTTTTTAATTTAAATGCCATACAGTATAGGTTAAGATCAGGCAGGGCCAACCCGCCTTTCTTAAGGCGACGCCTTAGCTTTTTCCAAGCGAGCCTTACTCCACTGGATGCCCAGATAAAACTAGTTATTTTCCCCTGTATTTTATCGGTTGCATCCTTGTACAAAGTATCATGCTAAAATTGTAAACAATATTTATTTCTGTTTTTCACAGGCGACTGAAGAACAAAGTTATGTTTTCATTTCATGTAGCGTTAAGCAGATAAAATTGTAACTCTAAATATATCTTGTACACATATTTATTTTCTGTTTAAATTGTAAACGAAATGTAAATTATTAAAAATAAACAAAGAGGTAATACAATATCACTTGGAGCTTTACAGCTTTGCTCTATTTTTCCTTTCATTCCTGTAAGTCTGTCACTAGATATTGGTGTATTACTTGCATGTACGTATGGGGTTTGTCTAGAACTGCGTCTTAGAGTACCTGCTTTTGCACAGACAAACTGCTGCGGCTTGATGCCTCTTCACTCTCTTTAAGTACACCTCCCTCAGAACTTTTTGCCTGTCTATTTTCCATTTCATCTGGAACATTATTAAATTGTTCTAGGTCTATAGCAACATCTCCACTAAAATGTCGTAGTTCTACTTGTAGTTTCAAGGATCTTTGAGATAAAAGAGTTGTAGGGGTAGAAAGGTTATCACAGATATACCAAAGCTTGCTGTCTATAAGTTATATGTTTATGCTGACGATGGCCATCACATCTATTAGCATTCATTATTCCACATAGTGTCTGTACGGCATCTGTTAATGCATGGATTTATGTAGATATACTCTCGTGTGGTTCACGAAAAGTGTATGAAACCAGATGTCATGGTCTCCTCAATAGCTCTTAATTTTGTTCCAAAAAAACGCATTTCCCTTAGTTGATGTTTTTGTACTTATAGCATAGATTTCTCAAAAATGCTAGAGCAGGTTGTATTTCTGCTTCTGTTAGAAGGTGGTTCTGACATTCTGGGCCGCCCGGATTTTTCGCTTTTTGAGCACCTATTTGTTGAGCTTTTACTGGGGGAGAGCCTCATAAGTTGGGACTCACCCCCAGTGAACTCATGGTGAAAGAGACTGCATGTGGATTTTACTGGTGTCCCCCTAGCTTGACTAGGCCGCTGCGCAGCAGCTGGAGTAAGGGGCACCGGGATGGTTACATGCAGACACATGTGTACATGCGTGTGCACATGTGTGCGGGCTGCGCAGGGGAGATTCTTGGCGCTCCCCGTGAAGTCGTGGCAGTGGGGCGCCAGGAGCCCACCCTGGCCCCCGCAACGACAGCAAGTTGGGGAGCGCAGTCGCGCTCCCCGTGAAGGTGGTGAAAAGGGGCCCGGGATCCCAACTCCGGGCCCCGCAGGAGGCGGGGGGCGCCGTCGCGCCCCCCGCGAAGATGTAAGTCGGGGAGCGCTGTCGCGCTCCCCGTGAAGGTGCCCCCGCGGGGTGCCAGGAGCCCACCCTGGCCCCCGCCGAAAACGAAGCCGGGGAGCGCCGTCGCGCTTCCCGTGAAGACGGGGGTGGGGCCCGGGATCCCAACTCCGGGCCCCGTGTGTCGAGGAGGAGGCGGGGAGGAGGCGGGGAGCGCCGTCGCGCACCCCGCGAAGAGGTCCTTGGGGGCCCGGGACCCCATCCCCGAGCCCCGAAGCAAAGCCGGGGAGCGCCGTTGCGCTCCCCGTGAAGACGTGGCAGTGGGGCGCCAGGAGCCCACCCTGTCCCCCGCAATGACAGCAAGTCGGGGAGCGCCGGCGCGCTCCCCGTGAACATGGTGAGGGGGCCCGGGACCCCATCTCCGGGCCCCGTGTGAAGAGGAAGGAGTGCCGTTGCACTCCCCGCGGCCCCGCCCGAACAGCGGGATCCGGCGTGTCTGCCTGCCGGAGCGGGCAGACCAGAGACGAGAGGCCGGCTCCCGTGGCAGCACGCGAGAGTGCTGGCCGATCGGGGAGCCGGCGGGGGCAGCCAGGGGTGGGCTCCCCAGGCTGCCCTAAAACCAAGAAGGCAGGCGGGGGGTCCAGGGTGGGACCGGGACCCCGTAGAAACAGAGGCAGAGCACCGCGGGGCCCGAGTGGGACCGGGCCCCCAAAAAGCGGCAGATCGGCCGGGGGTCGGCTCCCCGAGCCGTTACACTCACCTGGGGGTCCGGGTGGGACCGGGCCCCCCAACGGGGAAAGGATGCGGCGGAGGCCGCCAGCGCGATCGCGGCTCTCCCCGGCACAGCGGGAGGGCCGCTCATCAAGTATTCAGGCTGAAACGGAGAAGCACCCCATAATGCCCTGCAGGCCAGGACCGGCCTGCAGGGGAAATCAGCCTTTGTCTCTGTTCGTGGTGGCCCCAGGAGAACGGGGTCACCACCAAGTGGATGCCATGGTGCAGGGGGAGCTGCAGGAGGAACGCAGCCTCCCCCAGCACAACGAGGAAAAGTCCCACCCTAAGTCTCATGGGGGCTTGAAAAGAATAACCCCTCAAGGGCTCAGCCACCATTTTAAAACCTTCTGGGCTGGAACTTTCTTTCTACAGCTGAGGGTGCATTGAGAAGTGCGCCAAGGATGAAGGGCTGAGTTGGGGATGTCTGGAGAAGGGCATTCCCTGGAGGTGAAGAGGTGTAATTGCACCACAAATGCATTTAACCAACTTATTTCTTTTTTTAAGGGACTGGAAGTCACGTGTGTCATGTGAGGTACACGAGTAAGGTTATGTCATAAGCAAAGTGGGGTTATGTTGCCAGATATTCCTGCTAGGGTGTCTGGATGTATATACTTAATCCTGTGATTTCATCTGTGATGCCTTTTAGGGGCTGTAATTGCAATTAGGGCTCCCGGTTTTCCGTTTTTACGGATTTTTACATATAAATACAGATGGAAAACTATATTTCCTTTGTCTGTATTTATATTTAGAAACGGCAAAATACTAGCAAATTTTGCCGCGCTGCCGAGCTCCAGTGCAGAGTTTCCCTGCCACGCCCTGTTTATCCCTCTCGCAGCCCCTCAACCATCTAATCCCCAGTAAACTCTCTCACCCGCGCCACTTTCGTCCCAGTTGTCCGACTCACTACACATGCACGAGTCACCTCACTCATCCTGTTCAAACCACTTGTCCTCCCCACTGCAATGGTGTAACATTAGCCACCAGAGGCTGAGCACGAGCAGAGAGCAGCGAGAGGTGAACCCAGGCTGATGGAACAACCCAGGGGTAAGCGGGGCGCAAAGGGTTAACAGGCTCCAAGTGGCAGAAAGAGGCAGAGGGAAACTTTCCAGGAACCCGACCACTTAGTGCGCCTGCCTCAGCTTGACACAAAAGCCTCACAGCGTATGCATATTCATTGAACGTGTGTGTGTTCATTTAGACTTCCTATTCACTGCGGGGTTGTGGCTTTTCATGTTGTTGTGAAACCCGTAACCTGAGGCCAAAACACCAAGGCTCATTTACACATCAGTTCCTGGCATCCTTTTGAATAATACAGTTTTCCTCTGCGAAGACCCCCCTCCCCCCCCACCTCTGAAGTTAGGACATTCTTATGCGTGACTGTGAAGCCCCCTCCACATTCCGTTCCCGTTGTTGGCGTGACAGCGGTTTGTTTAGAGAGTTTGGCTGTCTGGGTCACCAGGCGCTGGGGTGGGCAGAGGCCACTGATGACCCCCGGAAGGTGCTTGTGTTGTGATGTCTCATAGGTTTCTTTTTTGTTATTTTTCTGTAGTGTTAAGATGCTTAATGTGGGAGTTTCAGAGTCCACGATGTAATGTGACATCGACCAGCATGTGTTCTTGCAGTGTGCCCTGACTATTAGTCTGGGAGTGGCCACCATGGAACAAGCCTCCCCATGCACCCTCGAAGTGTAGGCTGGTGTCATTGCCACATTCTATCTCCTCAGTTAAACATTTCACATTGACCTAGGACCTGCCCCATCTCCCTCAGAAATCACTTCTGGTCAACACTCTCAAAGGTGGATTTGGGAGTAAATATTCATCAAACCCCGCTCTTTATTACTTTCTAATATCGTATTTCATGTAATCATCCCTTGTTAAAGTGAAGAGGCGTTTTCTCCAAAATCTGCTTTGGCCCTTGAGGCTGTCCTGGCTGCCCGACAGGATCCAGGACAGACTGTCCCACCCTCCCCACGTGCAGGAAGCTTATCCGTGCTTGTCTGCTTGGTGCCTGCCCTGGGGTGTACAGAATGCCCCAACTGCTTGATCGCTTTCCTCCAGTTACTCCAATTATACATTTCATGTGAAGCTCGCAGAAGCATTCAGTTTTAGCAGGCGCTATAAAAAAAAGATTGATCAACAATGGCGGTTTACCACTGTACACTCCACTGGGAAGTTGGGGAGAAATGATGGATAATGTTGAATTGTCTGTTTCTCATTGAGATTCATATACGTTGTTGCATTGTTGTTATTACTTCCTGTTAAACTTGTTGAATTCTTCTATCAATGCTATGTCTTGTAAAGCGCTCTGATACCCTCGGGTCTAGCCAGCGCTATATAAAACCAATTAAGCCCCCGCGGTGCAGTGGGCCCCCCGAGCCTCGTTAACAAGTGAATGGTCTTTTAAAGACCTGTGAAGTACTCGGTGCAGCTGGCAGCTCAAAAACTGTCTGTGTGTGTGCCTGTCAGCATCGCCACTTCCCCCTCTCTGCCCAGGATCTTCTGTGCCCGCCCAAGTTCATCATCAAATGATTACATATTAGGTGGACATGAAACCTGCATTCATACATCGTCCTTTCAGTCGGTGTATCTCCCAGTTCCTCTCTACCTGCCTGAGTGTGCACTGTCTGATTGTTTTTGCATAGGGTGAGACTGAGTTCATGCCTGTCTGTACTTTGTCTGTGTGTGTCAGCCTCTGCATGTTGGGTTGTGGTTATAGGTACCTGACTCTCCCTTGCTTGACCTGGCATCCCTCACACTCCTAGCCCCTCCCCCAGACTTAAACCTCCTGCAAATATTGAATGGGTTTTCAGTGGTCTTCATTTCAGTAACAAACCAGAAAGAGCCTCAATGTCCTCAAAGTCTCTTGAAATGCACATGTGATTGTACTACAATGGCAAAGTTTTCAGATGAATGTATTGTGTTGACCAATAACAACCGAGCGCATGTGTGCATTGTCAATTTAAATAAATGTGGAAAAATACTAGCTGTAGCGTCGTCTTTTGCTTGTGGCAAAAATAAATGTGGATAAATACAGAAAAAATGCCCAAAAAATAAATATGGATAAATACAGACGGAAATGGCAAAAAAATAAATACCATAAAACCGGGAGCCCTAATTGCAATGCATTATAATGATTAACAAAAGTGATGAGTACTATCATTCTAAAGTGATGCTTAAACATGTATTCTTGCTGCTGCGCTTAGGTGAAGAACAATCCAGACTGTTAGCCCCTAAGATGTAGAGGTGTATCCTGTATGGTCAGTGGGAGATGCTCAGTCAGGGTTATGTGTCACCAAGGCAGGTGTGCCTATTTTAAATGCTTGTTGAGGTAATGGGGTGGGTCGTCACTGGGATGGTGCCAGTGCGCAGGGCCCTCGCTCCAGATTATGTTCAACTAACTGCATTGGGGGCAAGATGATGTGCATACATGGGAGTGGTGGTACTAGACCCCATCCCCCCGGCGGGAGGGGTGGAGATGTTATGCAATGTCACAAAGTAATTCCAACAGCTTATGTATATTTGTAAATTGGTGCATAGTATTGAGTAGTGTGTGTGTTTAATAAATATACTCTTACTTTTATAAAGCAAAGTACAGACTGGACAATCAATTATTGAGTGTTATTTCTGCGCACCTGTAATGGCGATTACTAGCCCACACCACCTCCCTTGAGTAAGCCTCAGACTGCTCTGCAACGCTACCCTCTGAGAGTCAGGCGCTACAATTGGGTGTTTGGTTCCCAGTGAAGGACAAATGTAGTCATGTTATTTGTGCAGGCCTCACAGATACTGCCTCGTTTTCCAACAGCTTCTAAATTAAGAAACATTGCTGTCCTCTGCCTTACATTATCTCTGCAATTTTTAGACAATCTGCTTCACATAATGTGTCTTATTGAAGGAGTAATGTTTCTAATTTTCTGTATTGTTGGACGCATTGGAGATCTTATATGTCCCTGTAGTTCATCTGGCATTTCAGATGGCCCTTCTGTTGGTCAATTGCTGATGAGATGTTGGACAGCAGATGTTTCACCCATCTCTTCATCATCAACATTTTCAACATTGTCATCTTCATTTTCAACATTCTCTGGTGCAGCAATGCTTCCTAGTGAGAAATAACATATACATTTTTATGTGTTTTGAAAATGACATAGTATGGTTTGACTTCTATATAGTCAAACTACTTGACCCATAATGCATTGCTGTGCAGCCAAATATACACAGATTGACATATTTGGAGAGTAATATATTTTTTAAATATATTGACGTATTAGACTTGGTAAAAAATGGAAAAGGTATACTTGTTACACATGATTGCTTTAGCATAGCATTATGATATTTTGTGAGGATTTGGGTGTATTATATGGTGTGGCTGTACGGTCTTACCATGGGAAACACTCACAAAACCTGTCTTGGGTCCAGTCAGGCTTGTTTGTACAACCTTAAGCTCAACCCTGGGTAGCTATGGCTTCAAGCAGCAAGGCTGGAACAAAGGAACTAGTGTAAAGCATTTAACAGTACTAAACAACAAAATAAGAAAGCCACGCCACACGAAAGATCGTTTGTACAACCTTAAGCTCAAACCTGGGTAGCTATGGCTTCGAGCAGCAAGACTTGAACAAAGGAACTAGTGTAAAGCATTTAACAGTACCAAACAAAATAAGAAAGCCACGTAACACGAAAGAAACACAACTCCAATTTATAAAAATAGATTAATTTTGTGAATTTTTCCACAGTCCAAGATGAGGTTCTGGCGATACAGATTTTTAAAGAAAACATAATTTTAAATCCGACTGCAAACAGGCATTGGCAACCGTAAAGTTTGTAAACTTTTGAAAAGTTAGTTTGGCTACTCTGACCCGGATTGGGTGACCAAATCTGACCGGGAGAAGGTCTGGGGGGAAGAGGAGGTGGGTGGAAGCAATGGGGTAAATTTGGACAGTTACCTGGCAACCAGAACGTATTCTAGTCCAGTTCCAAACATTACATCATGACTGCCATAGACTTCAATGGAGTGGTCCTGATGCTGCAGATGCAGGAGATGCTCAAGGATACTCCGGGTGCTGTGCGGTCGACGGGGATGCCTTTGTGGTTATTCTTCGATTCACGGGTCAAGTGGGGCGACTTTGGTCACAGAGGTCGGGGTCCCTCAAAGTCCTCTTTATGACTGTAGAAGGCCAGCAGCGGCTGGGATACCGGTCTCTGTCCACAGCAGTCCCAGCGATATCCTTTGGTGGGGGCTGGTGTCCCTTTTGGACAGCACTCTCAAGTCCGGCTGACTCGGGTACAACTTTTGGCTGTCGAGGATCGTTCTCTAGGGGTGCCCAGTGGCAGTTAGCAGAGATTCTTCCGTAGTGGCTACCAACTTGCCGACGTGGGGAAATTCAGTTGTGCTGACCCTGGTGAAGGTTCCAGGGGTTAGTCCACTGTTCCTGTGAGTCACTCCTTTGGTCTGGGGCAGACTTTTCCCCAAGCCAGGAGCCACAGGCACAGTTCTCTCTTTGCTAGCCCAAGATTCAGCAGTTGCAGTTGAGTAGACGGTGCAGCCTCTCTTTGTGCGATCCAGGGGGCAGTCCTTCTCAGTGGCGGCCGGCATGGCTCGCGGGTGGCGGGCCGGGCGAGTCGCGTGGGGGGGTCGCGCATATAAAAAACAAACATAAAAAAAACTTACCTTTGCGCCGGGTCCCGCATCTCTACTCCTGCTCTCCTTGTGGAACTCGAGGAACAGGAAGCAGGCCCCACTGACTAATCACAACGCTGCAATGCAGCATTGTGATTGGTAAGCACCCAGGCTCCCCTGACCAATGATTGGTTTTGAGCATCCTGGTTTGACGCTCAACCAAGGAATGGGGACCTGGGCTTGTTCTCCATGCAGGCTGTAATGCAGCCTGCATGGAGAATGGGGAAAGTGAGCGGGCCGATCAAACAGTCATTGTGCACTTAGGAGTGGGCAAACCACTCCTCCCCTGCCCTGCTCCGAGAGCAGAGCAGCCCCGCCCACCCGCAAAGCAGCACGAAGCATAGAATGATAATAACTAAAAGTTATTATCATTTTATGTTTCTTCTTAGCACTGCTTAAAAGCAGTGATGCGACGCTCCTCTGCCATAGCGGAGGAGCCGCCACTGGTCCTTGTTCTATTTTCTACATGATCTAAGGTCAGGGTGCCGGGGGTGCCATATTTATTTCCCAGAAGGTGCTCTGGGGGATGATGCGGTTGCTATCAGGTCCGCTCTCTCTTGGTGACAAATTTCTGGCTATGTGTGGCATCTAGCAATCCCAGAGTGCACTATCCTGCCCACTCTCAAGATGTCTGGACCCTTCCTCGGATGTTAGGAACTTGATAGACTACCCTAGAGGTGTGGCTACCTGTGGGCTACACACCAGTGGAAAAAACGGTTTGGGCACTCATCTCCCCTCTCTGTCCCTGTCTCCAGCCCAGCTACCTGAAAAAAGGGCAGAGTGTGAACGCCATTTGCCCACCAAAGGCGGTTTCGCCTTTGAAGCTTGCCTTTTGGGCTAACTCCCTGAGTGGTTTCCTGCAAAGGGGAGGAGCACCTCGCCCTATAGCAGGCTGCTATTTTCCTTAAGTCTGGGAGTCGTTCACATGACTCCCCAAACGGGCAGAAAGCTGTCTGGTAGCCAGTGACTGTATGAGGCCACTGGACAAACTGGGTCTCAGAGTGTCAACTTTCTAAAAGTTGCATTTCTTTAATAGTGACATTAAATGTGACCTGGGCATCACGTTAGGTTTAATGCCTCAATTGATTTGATACATTACAGTACACAGATAGGTAATACCATTCAGAAGATGGCGGGGCTGAGGGGCCAGCCAGTAACCCTATGTTAGCCAATGGTGCTATTAGCCCTTCCACAGCAAAATGACAATTTAGAGGTGTTGCTGTTAAGACATATATAAAAATGCATGCCCTACTTAATAATATACAGCTCCCTGCCAAAGGGCTCAATAGACCTTCCTTAGGGAAGTCTTACATATATTGTTAAGGGAAGTGGGGGCTTTGCCATTAGTTTGAATGGCAAAGTCAAACTAGCACTGCGACCACTGCCCTTCCAGTCTGCAGTGGTAGGCTGGGAGCCGTCTTGTACCTTATCACTCACAGGGTGGTACAATCAGTGCTGCAGCCCTATGTGGACACTCTGCCTTACAAGCCCTGGGTACCATATACTAGGGACTTATAAGTAAGTCAGTCTTTGCCAACTGGGGATAGCCAATTAGACCTACACTTTGTAATGGGTTAGTACACTGGCACTGAGGTCTGATTTGCAGGCCTCAGTGCACTCTCAGAGTCGATAAGCCAGAAGCATCAGTCCAAAAATGTGGGGGTGAACATGCAAAAAGAGGCATTTCCTTACAAATTTTTGGATATTGTTAAATGATTACTTGAAAATAAAATTAATATCTACATTTACATTCAAATTTACAAATTTACATTCAAAATATATGCGGCACACAGTGAAAAAACATTATTTAATATTAAAAACCACCCACTTAGGTGTCTTTAATTTATTTATTTTGAAATACGGTGACATTCTAACCAGTGTTTGATGGTGGAAGATTTGACGTGCCAATGCCTATTACTCCTGACACTGCTTCTTGTGCAAAGATACTTTCTATCAATTCCTCCATTGGATTTGCAGCGGGTACATATGAAGAACCACCTCCAATATGCTGAGCATCAGACATCCTTTGTGCAATGTTCTCTATTTGCAAGACCGTAAAATCATAACAACGCTTACTGATTTCATCAGTTGTGCGCTTAGTGAAATCAACAGCATTTATTCTTTCTTTGTTTAATACCCAGATTTTCTTTTTGATTGACTTCGATACAGTCAAAGATATTTTCCAAAAACGTTTGCCACTGTTGGAGAAACACTCAGTCATGACCTTGACCTCCTTGTGTTCTCACTTCTCCTGTACCTTGTGTGTGGGGAGCTTGTGGGATGGAGCACATGTCTCAATGCCTCCCTGGCTGTTTAAGTGACTCATTGTCCCGTAGGCTTGACAACGTTCTTGGCATGGTAATTATCCCTGGGGGCCCTAGGCCATCGAGTCATGAAAAACCAAAGTACAAACAGTAACATCCCCCAGGGCCTTTAGGCTAACTAATCATGACTATGGGGATATTTGGGCTGACTCATAGGCAGATGACTATGGGGATATTTGGGCTGACTTATAGGCACATGACTATGGGGATATTTGGGCTTACTCATCAGGATTTGGGAACAGTATTTATACTGCACTCAAACCACGAGGCAGTGCTTGGCTTACCCACTGGTTGAAGAGGACGGATCCTCTTCAGCGATCCGGTTCACCTGAACGTCTCCACAACCCAACCAAGCTTCTTCTGTGAATCTCCGACGCTGCGGACATCTTCTCCCCTGCAAATCCAGCAATGCAGCGAACTCCATCCCTGCAACGCCGCACATACCTCCAGTGAATCTCCGACGCTGCAGACATCTTCTCCCCTGCAAATCCAGCGACACAGCGAACACCGTCCCTGCAACGCTGCAGCTAAAAGGAGAAAACATGGTTAAGTACCATCCTTAAGGTCAGTACACTAACGGGAAGCGTATCAACCAAAGACTTGTTTTTATGATGCTGAAAATCAGAAAACAGGACAACTCTTGAACATTGAGATATTGTGGGTATTATTTAAAGTGCATTTCGAGGCCTTGGTATTGGCGCCCAGTGACATTCTTATGTGCCATCTTTTATTGTGCTGTAGTCTGTAAATCCAAAAGCACACTCGTGCACACCTTGTGCCTAGTGTTGACAAACAAGGTGTACCTTAGTGTGTGATGTGAAGACACAATATAGGTTCTGCCCGAAGTGCAGCAACTCCAAGGGTAACAGTTGATTATTTGAAGTCTGCAGCAATAGATTCATTATCATGTAGGTGACTGTTAGACTTGGCATCTTTTGGCGTGTTTCCCCTGAGTTTTTGCTTTCTGATCTCCCGGTTTTGACTCTGTTGCTGGTGTAACGGTTCTGCGCGCTTTTCGCACTGTTGATCAGTGGTAAAGCGCAGGTGCTCCTATGGTAAATTGTGTTATGGATTGGTGTTTCCATGATTGGATATTTGATTTACCTGTTAGCCCCTAGTAAAGTGCACTGCGTGTGCCAGGGCCGGTGAATCAAATGCTACCCGGGGGCCTGCAGCACTGGTTGTGCCACCCCCGTGAGTAGCCCTGAAAACGGTAACTCAGACCTGCCATTGCAGAGTCTGCGCGCAGTTGTAACTGCCATATCGACTTGGCCAGTGCACACACTGGCCGGTCCCTAACCTTCCCTTTTCTTACATGTCAGGCACCCCTCAGGTAGGCCCAAGGTACCCTTGTGGGCAGGGTGCAATGTATGTGAAAGGTATGACATGCCCCGGTGTGTGTGGCATGTCCTAATAGTGAATTACAGCCAATTTCGTTTTTCACTATTGCAAGGCTACCAGTTCCCCATAGGACAGAATGGGAGGTTTGTTCATAACATCTTATGAACATAACTGGCCCAGGGAATTCGGTAAGAAAATGAAGTTTCGTATGCCTGAACTCAGAATCTAAAGATGCCTCTTTTAGTGAAGGTGATTTTTATATTCTGTGTTTGAAAATACCACTTTTGGAAAGTGGGTATTTTCTTGCTCAGTCATCCCGTGTGCCTCTGCTGGAATGTGGATTGCCTGTCTGGATTTTGGATGACAGAAGGCTGGGGGAGCAGGAGGGGCGCCAGATGGTCTAGGTAGGTCAGGAAAGGGCTGAAGAGACCTGGGTTACGATGGGGGAATGGGGAGGAGATTTCCTTGCACCTCAAAGGGCCTGCTCTGCCTCTGACAAATGCCGTCTCCACCTCCTGCCAGGAATTCACACCAGAGAAGGCAGAACTGGTCCTGACCGGGCACAGGCCCTCTCTGCCTAAGAGATCAAAGGATTTTTGGACATAAATGCTGGGTCCCAGACCCCTGAACTTTAGAACTCATCTGGACAAGAAGACTGCCAAGAAGAAGAGCCGGAGAAGCTGCGAAAAGGAACGACTGCTTTGCTGGGTGCTTTGCTGGGCTGACCTGCAGTGGCTGCTTTTGTCTTGGGTAGTGAAAGGCCTGGACTGGACTTTCTGCAACCTAAATTTGTGAGTCTCTCCAAGGGCTTGAGGTAGAGCTTGCCCCCTGTTCACGAAGTCTCAGGAACAGCAAAGACTTCAAGTTCTCCGACCCGCAGCACTGGGGACTGTGTGTTTTGTGCTGTAACCCGAAGAACACCAACTTGACGACGTCTACGACGACACTGCCGACTCCGTGTCCTGAAGGCAACTCAGAGGGCACCGCCGCAATGCCGCACCGCAACCCTGGTCTCACCGACGACGCCTGTTGACGCCGCCACCGAGCCGCTGCTTGCACCGTGACCTGTGGGCACCGCACTACGCACCGCCTCGCTTCACGCCGAAGCTTTGGCACCGCAGAGAGCACCGCCGCAATGCCGCAACGCGACCCTGGTCTCACCGACGACGCCTGTTGACGCCGCCACCGAGCCGCTGCTCGCACCGCGACCTGTGGGCACCGCACTCCGCACCGCCTGGCTTCACGAGGACGCCTTGGCCTGCCTGACGCCACCACTTCCCGCCGAGATCGACGCCGCTGCTTGCACCGTGGTTCGGGGGCACCACTCGTAAGTTACACGACGCGCCGCCCTCATCCCACACCGCAGCCTTGGCCTACCGACGCCGGCACCATCGACTCCAGTTCGTCAGCCGACGACAGTGCTTCAGCAACGACGACGTCGCTGCTTGCACCGTGATCTGCCAGCACCCTGACAAGCACCGCCTTCATCTCGCACCGCGACCCTGGTCTCACCGACGACGCCATCTGATGCCGCCACCGAGCCGCTGCTCGCACCACGACCTAAGGGCACCGCACCGCTGCACTTTGCACCGCAGCACCCAACACCTGCCGACGCCAGCGCTCCTGACTCCATCAGAGAGGAGATCGACCTGCAACGCGTATGACTTTGAGGGCCCCATCGCCCTGCATCTCTGAAAGGTACTGTTTGCGGGTCTTCCCGACACCGTAGCTGGCCTGCGACCCCGCGGTCAGCCAGAACTGTTTGGGATTTGTGTGTTCACGACGCCGTGGTAGCCCGGACGGCGCTATTCACACAAGGAACTCTTTTTAATCAGCGTATTTTTGAATTGTGAACTTTTAAGTATAGTATTGTGGTTCTTTATCGTTTTTGGTCTTGTTTTAATTATATAAAAATATTGGATATTTGTCTAAACTGGTGTGGTGTCCTTTTGTAGTGCGTACACTGTATTACTGTTGGTTATGTGCAAATGCTTTACACACTGCCTCTAAGATAGGCCTGGCTGCTCGTGCCAAGCTACCAAGGGCGTGAGCAGGAGTTATTTTAGAAGTGTAACTCCCTTATCCTGACCAGAGTGGTGGTTTTTGCCTGGCTTTGGCCCACGCCCTAGCCTACCAAGAATCCCATTTCTAACATTGGTTGTCAGCGGTGAGGATAGGACTTGCGTTTGCACTTGACTTACAGTGATTGGTGTGCACTACTACCATATCGCAGACCATTACGTACCACATACTAACCCGTTTTCTTTTTGGCCGATTTTTGTGATCTTGCCAGGTGAACTTTCTACTTCACCATGCCGGAATCAATAGCATCATCCGTTGAATCCATGGACATTGCCTTTGAGGAGGATATGTTGGAGCTCTACACTGTGAGAGAATTGAAGTCCGTTTGCAAAAACCTAAAAGTCCAAATCAGAGGCCTCACTAGGAAGGACGAGTTACAAAAGGTGCTGAGGGCCTGGGTAGCAGCCAGAGACGCAAGTGGGCAATCTGGTGACCTTAGTGGAGAGGCGGGGGAGCCTAGTCCTAGGGTGGATGTGCTTTTGGGAGGGGGGAACCCTTCCGACCAGGCAGCAGTGGCCTGTCCCCAGAGGAGCTGGAGGACAGGCGGGAAGCAAGGAGAGCAGCCACAGAGCTAGAAAAGATTAGATTGGCCATGGAGGAGAAGAGAATGCTATTGGAACATGAACGAGGTCTTAAAGAGCTGGAGCTGAAGAGTAGGCCCGGCTCGGATGGTGGCAGCAACTCGTCAAGGCAGACAGACCGAATCGTACACATCCCTAAGAATGTGGGCAGAGAGTTCAAGAAGGGGGATGACATACAGAGGTGGTTTCAGGGTTATGAGGCAGCGATACACATGAATGGGGTCCCTGAGGAGAATTGGGGAGCAGGATTGTGGTCTCTGTTTCCAGAGGAAGCCAGGGATACTTTGACAGCTTTGGGTAAGGGGCCTAACCTCACCTATGCTGATATGAAGGAAGCCCTTCTCACTAGGTATGGTCTCACTCTTGAAAAGTACCGGGATCAGTTTAGGTCCTGGAAGAAATCTGATGCCAACACGTAGCTGGAATGTGTGGATGGGTTTTGTCGGTCGTTGGATGGCTGGGTGAAGGGCAGTAATGTGACAGATTTTCGGGGGCTCTACAATTTGATTGCGTGGGAGCACTTGTCTAGTCTATGTTTTGCAGATCTGTGCCAGCACCTAGTTGATAGTAAGCTAACTGACCCCAGGAAGCTTGCTATGGAGGCGGACCGCTGGGTGAGTACCAGGGTCCACAAGAAAGCGTTTGGGGGGGACTCAGTCAAAGGTGGGCAGGGTCCCCAGCAGAAAAGTGGGGGGACAAGGGTAAAACACAGGAGTTCTCGAAAGGGCCCCAAAATAACACCCAGGGTAAAGGTTCCCATCCCCCGGAGATAAGAAGCAAGGGGTCTCAACAGGAAAGCCTGCCGAGACCGGCCCCCGCAAATGTTTTGCCTGTGACCAGGTGGGGCACATGAGGGGAGACCCCCGGTGCCCAAAGGGGACACAGCCACCCACCGGTGGACGTCCAAAGTGTTGGCTAGCATAGCGCTGGGGGAGGAGGAGTCCCAACAGGAGGGTGGGGACCCCGCAGAAATGACCCTCGTCTCACTAGGGGACAGTGAGATGGTCCCAGGAGCCCAGGTGCCCCCTAACACAAAGAAATACAGCACCTGGGTGACCATCAACGGGAAAAGGGTAGAGGCTCTCAGGGATACTGGAGCCAGTGTGACCTCAGTTCGGTGTCACCTGGTCCCTGAGACGCAGGTAGTCCCCGGGGCATTCCACCAGGTGATTGCAGTCGACAATTTCGAGCGCCAGTGTCTGGTGGCGCAGGTTCCCTTCGAGTGGGGGGGGTCTCAAGTCCTTTAAGGGTAGTTGTGAGCCCTTCCATGCCTGTCGATTGTCTGCTCGGTAACGTCCTGGAGCAGTCCTTATGGAAGGATGTTGAGCTCAGGTCCCACTTGGAGATGCTGGGGTTGCCAGAGTGGGCATACGTGTCCACTCGGTCGATGGCGGCCAGAGAGGGTGATCAGAAGGACCCGGAGCCTGAAACAGTGGCCCAGGTCCCTGCCAAGAGGAAGGGCAAAGGGCGTGGGAAACCGGCCCCTGAAGTTCCCACGGCCCGGGAGGAGGCGGACCTCGAGGGGGACGCCCCGCTGCCTACAGGGGATCAAGTAGCCGAACTGGGGGACATCTCTGAGCTGACCCATTGGCAGCAAGAAGGGGGTCCCACCAGGGAGGAGTTCTGCTGGGAGCAGAAAGAGTGCCCTTCTCTGGAGGGTCTGCGGCAGCAGGCCGCAGCCCAGGCGACTGGTGATCCGTCCGGATCACATTGGATATATTGGGAGAATGATCTCCTGTACAGCGAGCCTAAGGTCGCGGAACCTGGGTCAGCCCGTGTGCTGGTGGTACCCCAGCGCTTCCGGACCTTCCTACTGGGTCTGGCTCACAACGTGCCTTTGGCAGGACATTTGGGGCAGGACAAGACCTTTGACCGGCTTGTCACCCACTTCTTCTGGCCTCGAATGCGAAGGCAGTCGGATGTGCATTGTCGGTCCTGCCAAACTTGCCAGGCAAGTGGCAAGAGTGGGAGGAAGGTCAAAGCTCCTCTCCAACCGTTCCCCGTGGTGGGGACACCCTTTGAAAGGGTAGGGATGGACATCGTGGGGCCACTGGATCCCAAGACAGCCATGGGCAACAGGTACATCCTGGTCTTGGTGGACCATGCCACCCGGTACCCGGAGGCAATCCCTCTCAGGACAACAACGGCGCCAGTGGTGGGCCGGGCGTTGATGGGGATCTTTTCCCGCGTGGGGTTCCCCAGAGAGGTGGTTTCTGACAGGGGGACCAATTTCATATCGAAGTATATGACATCCCTGTGGAAGGAGTGTGGTGTTACGTACAAGTTCACCACTCCTTACCACCCCCCAGGCAACGGTATGGTGGAAAGGTTCAACCATACCTTAAAAGGCATGATCAAGGGTCTCACTGAACCCATGAGGCGTAAGTGGGACGTCCTCTTACTGTGCCTTCTCTTTGCGTACAGGGAGGTACCCCAGAAGTCTCTCGGGTTCAGTCCCTTCGAGCTTCTGTACGGTCACCCCGAGCGGGGACCTCTAAGCTTGGTAAAGGAAGGCTGGGAGGCCGCTCCCAGGAAGACCCCCAGGATGTGTTCAGCTACATGCTGGCCTTCCGCAACCAAACTGCCCGCTTCAGGAAACTCGCTCAGGCGAACCTCGAGGCCAGCCAGGAAGAAATGAGGAAGTGGTATGACCAGAATGCCACTCTGGTCGAGTTTCAACCTGGACAGAAAGTGTGGGTCATGGCCCCTGTGGAACCTTGTGCCTTACAGGACAAGTGGACGGGGCCCTTTGAGGTGATGGAGCGCAAAAGTGAGGTCACCTACCTGGTGGATTTGCAGGCTCCTCGGAACCCGTTACGGGTCCTCCACGTGAACCGCCTCAAACCCCACTTCGAGAGGTCCGAAGTGAGCATGCTCTTGGCGACGGACGACGGGGAGGAAGTGGAGAGTGAGCCTCTCCCGGACCTCCTGTCTGCCCAAGAGGGGGATGGGTCGGTGTGACCCTCTCCCCGGCCCTGACCGCTGAGCAGCAGAGCGAGTGTCGCCAGTTGTTGGGGCAGTTTGCCCCATTGTTCTCCTTGACCCCAGGTGTTACTCACTGGTGTACCCACGACGTGGATACCGGTGACATCCCCCCGGTGAAACACAAGATTTACCGGTTGGCTGACCGGGTCAAGGCCAGCATCAAAGAGGAGGTCTCGAAGATGTTGGCGTTGGGGGTGGTTGAGCCGTCCAGTAGCCCATGGGCCAGCCCCGTGGTCTTGGTCCCGAAAGCCACGGCACCCGGGGCCGCCCCAGACCTGCGGTTCTGTGTGGACTATCGGGCGCTCAATGCCGTCACGCGGACTGACGCCCACCCCATCCCCCGAGCTGATGAGCTCATCGACCGGTTGGGAGCGGCCAGATTACTGAGTACGTTCGATTTAACGTCCGTGTACTGGCAGATCGCTCTAACCGAGGGAGCCAAAGAGAGATCAGCATTCTCAACCCCGGACGGGCATTACCAGTTCCGGGTGATGCCCTTCGGATTGAAGAATGCCCCTGCCACCTTTCAGAGGTTGGTCAACCAGGTGTTGGCCGGGCTGGAGGAATTCAGCGCCACGTACCTGGACGACATTGCGGTGTTCAGTTCCAGTTGGGACGAACATCTGCAGCACCTAAGGGAAGTGTTGAGGGCGCTGCAGACGGCAGGCCTCATGATTAAGGCCAGTAAGTGCCAGATCGGGCAGGGGTCGGTGGTGTACTTGGGACACCAGGTAGGGAGCGGCCAGGTGGCGCCCCTACTGCCCAAGATCGACACCATCCTGGCTTGGGAGCCACCCAAGACCCAGACAGAGGTGAGGGCCTTCTTAGGACTCACCGGGTACTACCGGAGGTTTGTTAAGGGATATGGCACCATCGTGGCCCCCTTAACTGAGTTGACTTCCAAGAAGCAACCGAGAAAGGTGATCTGGACTGAGTCTTGCCAGAGGGCGTTTGATACCCTGAAGGCCGCCATGTGCACGGCCCCCGTGCTCAAGGCCCCCGACTTCTCCAAGGAATTTGTCGTGCAGACCGACGCGTCAGAGCATGGCGTGGGAGCGGTGCTCTCACAACTGAACGAAGAGGACCTAGACCAACCGGTAGTCTTCCTTAGTAGGAGACTACTCCCCAGGGAGCAGAGGTGGAGTGCCATAGAAAGGGAAGCTTTCGCTGTGGTCTGGGCACTGAAGAAGCTGAGACCATACCTGTTTGGGACTCACTTCCGAGTTCAGAACGACCACAGGCCCCTCAGATGGTTAATGCAGATGAGGGAGGAGACTCCAAAACTGCTGAGGTGGTCCATCTCCCTACAGGGACTGGACTTTACGGTGGAACACCGCCCTGGCACAGAGCACGCCAATGCAGATGGCCTGTCCAGGTTCTTCCGCCTTAGTGAAGAGAACCCCCAGGTAAATGGGTAGTTCTCCCTACTTTCAGCTGGAGGGGACGTGTGTTAGACTTGGCATCTTTTGGCGTGTTTCCCCTGAGTTTTTGCTTTCTGACCTCCCGGTTTTGACTCTGTTTTGCTGGTGTAACGGTTCTGCGCGCTTTTCGCACTGCTGATCAGTGGTAAAGCGCAGGTGCTCCTATGGTAAATTGTGTTATGGATTGGTGTTTCCATGATTGGATATTTGATTTACCTGTTAGCCCCTAGTAAAGTGCACTGCGTGTGCCAGGGCCGGTGAATCAAATGCTACCCGGGGGCCTGCAGCACTGGTTGTGCCACCCCGTGAGTAGCCCTGAAAACGGTAACTCAGACCTGCCATTGCAGAGTCTGCGCGCAGTTTGTAACTGCCATATCGACTTGGCCAGTGCACACACTGGCCGGTCCCTAACCTTCCCTTTTCTAACATGTCAGGCACCCCTCAGGTAGGCCCAAGGTACCCTTGTGGGCAGGGTGCAATGTATGTGAAAGGTAGGACATGCCCCGGTGAGTGTGGCATGTCCTAATAGTGAATTACAGCCAATTTTGTTTTTCACTATTGCAAGGCTACCAGTTCCCCATAGGACAGAATGGGAGGTTTGTTCATAACATCTTATGAACATAACTGGCCCAGGGAATTCGGTAAGAAAATGAAGTTTCGTATGCCTCAACTCAGAATCTAAAGATGCCTCTTTTAGTGAAGGTGATTTTTACATTCTGTGTTTGAAAATACCACTTTTGGAAAGTGGGTATTTCTTGCTCAGTCATCCCGTGTGCCTCTGTTGGAATGTGGATTGCCTGTCTGGGTTTTGGATGACAGAAGGCTGGGGGAGCAGGAGGGGCGCCAGATGGTCTAGGTAGGTCAGGAAAGGGCTGAAGAGACCTGGGTTACGATGGGGGAAGGGGGAGGAGATTTCCTTGCACCTCAAAGGGCCTGCTCTGCCTCTGACAAATGCCGTCTCCACCTCCTGCCAGGAATTCACACCAGAGAAGGCAGAACTGGTCCTGACCGGGCACAGGCCCTCTCTGCCTAAGAGATCAAAGGATTTTTGGACATAAATGCTGGGTCCCAGACCCCTGAACTTTAGAACTCATCTGGACAAGAAGACTGCCAAGAAGAAGAGCCGGAGAAGCTGCGAAAAGGAACGACTGCTTTGCTGGGTGCTTTGCTGGGCTGACCTGCAGTGGCTGCTTTTGTCTTGGGTAGTGAAAGGCCTGGACTGGACTTTCTGCAACCTAAATTTGTGAGTCTCTCCAAGGGCTTGAGGTAGAGCTTGCCCCCTGTTCACGAAGTCTCAGGAACAGAAAAGACTTCAAGTTCTCCGACCCGCAGCACTGGGGACTGTGTGTTTTGTGCTGCAACCCGAAGAACACCAACTCGACGACGTCTACGACGCCACTGCCGACTCCGTGTCCTGAAGGCAACGCAGAGGGCACCGCCGCAACGCCGCACCGCAACCCTGGTCTCACCGACGATGCCTGTTGACGCCACCACCGAGCAGCTGCTTGCACCGCGACCTGTGGGCACCGCACTCCGCACTGCCTCGCTTCACGCCGAAGCTTTGGCACCGCAGAGGGCACCGCCGCAATGCCACACCGCGACCCTGGTCTCACCGACGACGCCTGTTGACGCCGCCACCGAGCCTCTGCTCGCACCGCGACCTGTGGGCACCGCACTCCGCACCGCCTGGCTTCACGAGGATGCCTTGGCCTGCCTGATGCCGCCACTTCCCGCTGAGATCGACGCCGCTGCTTGCACCGTGGTTCGGGGGCACCGCTCGTAAGTTACACGACGTACCGCCCTCATCCCACACCGCAGCCTTGGCCTTGGCCTACCGATGCCAGCGCCATCGACTCCAGTTCGTCAGCCGACGACAGCGCTTCAGCAACGACGACGCCGCTGCTTGCACCGTGATCTGCCAGCACTGTGACGAGCACCGCCTTCATCTCGCACCGCGACCTGAGGGCACCGCACGCCATACCGCTGCACTTCGCACCGCAGCACCCGACGCCAGCGCTCCTGACTCCATCAGAGAGGAGATCGACCTGCAACGCGTATGACTTCGAAGGCCCCATCGCCCTGCATCTTTGAAAGGTACTGTTTGCGGGTCTTCCCGACACCGTAGCTGGGCTGCGACCCCGCGGTCAGCCAGAACTGTTTTGGATTTGTGTGTTCACGACGCCGCGGTAGCCCGGACGGCGCTATCCACACAAGGAACTCTTTTTAATCAGCGTATTTTTGAATTGTGAACTTTTAAGTATAGTATTGTGGTTCTTTATAGTTTTTGGTCTTGTTTTAATTATATAAAAATATTGGATATTTTTCTAAACTGGTGTGGTGTCCTTTTGTAGTGCGTACACTGTATTACTGTTGGTTATGTGCAAATGCTTTACACACTGCCTCTAAGATAGGCCTGGCTGCTCGTGCCAAGCTACCAAGGGGGTGAGCAGGGGTTATTTTCGAAGTGTAACTCCCTTATCCTGACTAGAGTGGTGGTTTTTGCCTGGCTTTGGCCCGCGCCCTAGCCTACCAAGAATCCCATTTCTAACAGTGACTGTTAGTACACATGTCAAAAGTGATAGGGAATATTTCATGACTTCTCATTTGTTGAATAACCTACGGCGCACTACATTACGCACATATCACGATGAGCTCTCCATGACTGAGACGAGATGTACGTAGGACTTCAAGAAGACGGTGGCTGAGCTCGAAGGCACGCAAGTATCTCTGTTTGTTATTTTGTCCAAACCCCCCTTCCCTTCTGGGTTGACAGTTGATTCATGGTTACAATTCCCTGATCAGACGCCACCCTAGGAGAGATAGGAGGTCCAGCATCATCTCTGCGGACAACAGCCAGGTGAGTGTCATAACACATTCTTCTACCAAAATCTCCAATTCAACATCAGAAAACGTCTGTTTTTGTTTGTGCCCTCCATCATCCTTGCCTTTGTCCTAGCTGGGCATTTTAACAACTCTCCAATATTCTCTTGGTCCACAGAGACATGTGTCTTCAAAGTGCTAACCAAGCAATGTGAGACAGGTAACTTACTTCCCGGTTCCTGCTTATGAGGTCATCAAATGCAGTCTGTGCGACATTTGAAATTTGTGATTCTCTATTTGCGACTACTTCCGATACACAAATATAGAATCACTACTTGCAATTGCGTATCTGAAGAAATCGCCATTTGGGAAAACGAACTTTTCTAACATATGATTTACTGATTCAATATTTGCGAGTCGTTATTCACCGCAAATAACAAATGGTAAATTACATGTACGAATGAAAGGACCATACTGCTTTATGTTGAGAACACTAGCTCCAACCTATCTGTAATCCTAGATGAAATCTGTCAGTTTAGTCAGTTTTCAGGTATTAAAATTAAGAGGAACAAATCAGAAACACATCCACTTACTGTTAATGCAAAAGAGCTGCAATTAGGCTGCCTGATTCGTTGGCACACCGTTTCGATTTACATACAAAGAAAAAAGGACATGATCCTGGCTGACAGCTATGACCCTGAACTGAAGCGGCAGTGTATGTAATGTTAGCTTAAGCTCTCTGTAGTAATCTCTTCTATTTCTTCAGTGGCATCTGTGATGTCATTGTCATGAGAATGGAATGTACATGTTTGAATCTCAGGAGCTTGTCAGTTCCTGGGAGCTGTGGAGGTTAACAGTCAATAAACACGAAGTCTCTTCGCTTACCTGCCTCAGCGTGATTACTTCAATTTGGCGACAAGGATGACTGACTGTTAAGTACCTCCACCCACGTGTGTAGCTTCTGTTCCTGTTCTGCATGTCCAGCTGTCCAGTTCTCTAGACGCTGCCATTCTCTCCGAGGTGTCTTTCTCTCTGCTCATCCAGATACACTGCTACACCGATGTGATCTTGGATCTCGGTGTTTGATGAGGTAATTTACTGATCGGCGAAGTTTAGGCGTGTTTCTTCCATCACGCAGTATGTGACTACATCTGCTGTGAGAAGACTCCATGTATACGTGAGTTTTACCCCTGTTCCTGTTTGGCGTGGTTGGTGGCATCTAGCGGCATCTGTCAGTGGCGACATATGACTCTCGGAAGTCAGGCGGTGGATTTTAGTCTGGCGGTATTTGAGGGTGAGGGTTTCTAAGTCCCTGTGAGTCCCTGCGACCTTCCTTTTGTCCTGTTGATGTTCGTGAGCACGGAGATCCTTTCGTCTTCACGTCTGCCACTTTCTGATGACGTGGTAGAATGTGCAGGGAGAGCCAACGAAGACGAGTCTACGTCATTGGGCTGTGCGCTAGTACCTGTGTGCAAGCGTGCTTGTCACGTCCTCACAACGCTCAACATTCTCCAAGCGTGCGTTCCATGTCCTTGCACATCGTTATTCTCCGTAGCGTTGCGTTTCAAAGTCACGCATGCGCTTCACGGAGTAATTATTTAATAAACGGAAGCCACAAGAGGAGGTGCATCGGGTAATGAGGCAGTAAGGCAGTTGTTTATGAAGCAGTGAAGCCGTTGAGCGGGTTTTCAAGGAGCAGTGAATGAACTCTTTGCATACCGAAACGGTGAGATGTTTGTTTAAGTACATTGGCTATCATTTCTAGTGCGACAAGTGTACTGCAAGCAAGTAAGCAGGAACGTGTTTATAAAGTGACAAGTAAACTGCAAGTACATTGGCTATCATTTCTAGTGTGACAAGTGTACTGCAAGCAAGTAAGCAGGAAGGTGTTTATAAAGTGACAAGTAAACTGCAAGTAAGCAGGAAGGCACTCGAAAGTGACAAGGGTACTGCAAGCAAGCAGGAAGGCGTTTTTCAAAAGTGACAAGTGTACTGCAAGGAAGTGAGAAGGTGGTTTTCAAGAGTCACTGCATCGTAGTTTTTTTTGTTTTTTTTCCTTTTTGGAAATTCGTTTTTACTTGTAACTCTTGTTTTGCAGGTGGACTTTTACCATGGAAACTCGTTTTTAACAATAATTCTTGTTTTACAGGTGGACTTTCAGTCTGTGGACTTAAAGTATTTGTTCATTGTTCTAAACAGAGGGTGTTTGCTAAAACTAATTCTTATTTTTTCAGTTGTATTTTCAGCTTTGTGTCTATTTCAAGTTTTAAGCATGCAGAATGTACAACCTCCTCCCCCCTTTTTACAGCTTCCAGGTGATCCACCGGTTAGGTGGAAGGTTTGGTACAGAGCGTTTGGAAAATATTTAGGCGCCATGGGGGGCAGCAGATTTAGTGCACAGAGAAAACGTTTCATTTTAGAACACAATTTGGGGTTTGAGGGGCAAGCTGTGTTAGAACATCTTCCTCCCTTGGAAGTAGTTCCAGGAGAAGATGAACTAGATGAGTTTGAACAAGCAGTCAGTATGTTGCAGAAGCAATTTGATGTGGAAAGCAGCCTTGTCGTAGCTAGGCATACATTTTTCACAAGGGTACAAGACAATGATGAGAGCATTGTGTCATATGTAGCTGCCCTACGCATACTTAGCGTCTGAGTGTGAGTTTGAACATTTCACGTCTCAACTCATTCGTGACCAGATTGTTGTTCACTGTAGTGATAAAAAGTCCAAGAAAAACTTCTTACTCTTAAAAATCCTTCGCTACAAGAAACAATATCCATAGTTAAGAGTATTGAGCTCTCTCAAAAAGCATCGCGAGAATTAAAACCAGAAAAGAATGCTGTGGGTGTTATCAAGGATGGTAAGGATAACATTGAGAAAGCACACATGGATAAAGACAAAATTCAATCTGAACAAAAAGGGGTTAGGTATATCACAAACAAAAATGAGAAGAGAAGCGGGTATTCAAAAAAATGTTGTACAAAATGTGGTTTTCCTTCTCATTTTCCAAATTCAAAGATTTGTCCTGCAAAGAATGCATCCTGCTGTAAATGTGGCAAACAAGGTCATTTTGCCAAGATGTGTGGTTTTCGTGGCAGTGTGAGTGTAGTGTACGCTGAAGAAGATAGGTTGTGTGAAGTTGTTAGTTCATTAACAGATTTGGTAGTAGTAGTAAAAGATGATTCTGAGGATTGTGTTGATCTTGTCGTTGAGATTGTAGTTGATGGAAAACCTCTTGAGTTGTTGGTTGATTCAGGTGCGCGCATGACAATGATCACTGATGAACTTTTTGAAAAGACGTGGGGGGATAGGTTTCTCAATCCTCCGGACAGAAGTCCAGTTTCCTATGAAGGCAGGAAAATTGAGTTATCTGGTTTTTTCGAAACGTCTCTTGTATTTAAAGACAGACAAATCATTGGGAAAGTGTATGTGGCTAAGAAAGGTCTCAACATTCTTGGGTGGTACCATCAAGGCTTATTTGGCATGACACTTAGACCTGGCACTTCGGAGCAAGTTTCGGTTGTGAATGAACATCACCAAGGGGAAACTTTAATAACTTGGTCCAAAAAGTTTCCTAAGGTTTTTGGTGACAATTTGGGATGTGTTAAAGGTTTTAAGCATTGTATTAAGGTCAAAGAAGGTGCTGTCCCAATCAAACATAAGTTACGTAATGTGCCGTTTTGTGTCAGAGATGACCTTTCAGCTGAACTTAGGAGAATGTGTGAGTCAGGAGTCATCGAACCTATTGAATCCTCCCTCTGGTTGTCCCCTCTTGTCGTAGAGTGGAAAAAAATGGGAGTCTCAGAGTTTGCATAGACTTGCGCAGCTTGAACAGGGAGATTTGGGTGGACTCACATCCCCTTCCTCGTATTGATGATATTCTTTCCAAGTTTGCTGGTGCAAGATACTTTTCAAAAATCGATCTTGCATCAGCCTATCATCAAATTGAACTTGATCCTGCCACTAAACATTTGACTGCTTTTGTGTCTCCCATAGGGACATTTCAGTTTAGGAGGATGCCTTTCGGTTTAGCCTCGGCGGCTTCAGTTTTTCAACGTATCATGGAAAAGGTGTTGGAAGGTGTCACTAACACTGTAGTTTTTCAAGACGATATTTTGGTGGCTGGTAACTGCAAAGAATCTCACGACAAAAATCTTGCCACTGTTTTAGAGAAGTTAGAGGCTAAGGGTATTGTAGCTAATAAACTTAAATGTGTTTTTGGTGTAGAATCCATTGAATATTTGGGGCATCGTATTTCTGGAGAAGGAATTGTTCCTAGAGAGGGTCTTATCGAGGCCATTGTGAATGCTCCTTGTCCCTCTTCCAAAGAGCTAGTGTCTTCATTTTTGGGAATGTGTGAGTTCTATGCAAAATGTATTCCCAACTTTGCGGCCAAGACTGTACACATGAGAGAATTACTTAAGAAAAAGGTCAAGTTTGTCTGGGATGATGTCTGTTTGAACGAATTTACTCAGATCAAGAAAGAATTGGGGTCTTGTAAGATTCTTACACCTTTTGATCCCAATTATCAGTGTATTGTGTCTGTTGACGCCAGTTTAAATGGTCTGGGTGGCATGATTTCTCAAGTTAAACAGGGAAAAGAATTCACTGTAGGATTTGCATCACGGGCTCTACGCCCAAGTGAAAAGAATTACTCCGTTATCGAACGTGAGCTGTTGGCGTGCTGTTGGGCAGTGGAGAGGTTCAAATGTTTTCTTTGGGGTAAGACTTTTAGTCTTCTGACAGATCATAAACCACTCATTCCTATTCTTGAGGGAAAAATCGTAAAAGATCATACTCCTAGGATTGCCAGACTAAGTTCTAAATTTTACAATATAATTTTGAGGTTGCACATATTTCTGGGGGGAGAAACACCAGAGTGGATTTTCTTTCAAGGTTTCCTCTTCCTTTGCATAAACAAGAACTTGATGAGGATGCTGATGAGGAGTGTCTTATTGCTACTGTGGATGTTTGCTGCTTGAGTTGATTTTCAGAACAAGAGTGGTTTCATGCAATGGAGTCTGATTCTGTACTCAAGAAAGTTAAAGAGTTCATTGTTTCGGGGTGGCCCAAAGAGAAACATCTAGATGGTCATCTTCACCCTTTTGCTAAAATTGCGGATGAACTTACTTTGGAGGGTGGAGAAATGATCATGCGGGGGAAAAAATGTATCCCTCCAGAGTCTTTGAGAAGTTGCATTATTGAATATGGCCATGAGGGCCATCTTGGTCAAACTAATACAAAAAAAGGATCCGAGCTGTTTATTGGTGGCCTTCCATGGACCGACAAATTACTGATGTTGTTGAAGGCTGTGTGACATGTTGTTCCAGTGACAAAGTTATAAAAATTGTCTCTCCTCCTGTACAAGAAGTTATGGTTCCCAATGGTCCTTGGTTGAAGCTTGCCATTGATTTTGTGGGGCCATTTAACATTCTACCTAAAAAATATAAATTTGCTTTAGTTGTGGCTGATTATTTTAGTAAATGGTGGGAGGTACAATTTATGACTGATCCCAATTCACAAGAAGTTATCAAGTTTCTTCAGGCTCTCTTTGCAAGAGAGGGTTTTCCTAAAGAGATTGTCTCCGACAATGGAGTACAATTTACTTCAAAGGAAATGTCTGACTTTTTGAGCCAGTCGGGTACCGTTCATAAGCGTGTGGCACTCTATCACCGACAGGCTAATGGTTTTATTGAGCGTACTCAACCGTATTCTAGTTGAATGTGTTCAATGGGCTGTCTCTTCTAGGATCGATATTAAAGAAGCTGTTCAAAGTATGCTCTGGGCACATCGTACCACTCCCAGCTCTATCACAAGTTCCAGTCCCTTCAAACTTCTCAGAGGAAGAGAAGCTTCTTTTCACATGTGCCCTGCCTGGATGAAGAATTGGGGCTCTCTGTCTAAGTATGGAGAATCTAATGATAAGGGAGGATCACCCGATCAGGGTGTTCTTCCAAAGTGTAAGAATTTTGAATCCAATGTTTTTGTGGGAGATTGGGTGAGAGTTAAATCCCTCTTAATGTTCCTAAGGGCCTTTCAAAGTTTGGTCCTCCCGTTAGGGTTGATGCTGTCTCACGATTTGCTGTTCGTGTCAATGGGAAGAATTGGTGGAACTTATCTAGGATCTACAAGATTCCTAAGAGGGTAGTTTTGCAACAAGACCTTGAGCCAGGAGATGTGACAGATACTGTAGCAATGCCGTTTAAACAAACTCAGAAAGTGAGTTCTGATTTTGGTGAGTTGTCTATGAAATATGTCCCGCCACGTAGGAGCGGTAGGATTAGTTTTCCGCCTAATCGCATGGATTTGTAAATTATTTGCTTGGTTCAATGTATTTTAGTTCAAATTTGATGGTATCTTTTTATCTTTATTTATAGCTGTGGAGGTTAACAGTCAATAAACACGAAGTCTCTTCGCTTACCTGCCTCAGCGTGATTACTTCACTCTCCTTGGTCATTGCAAGCAGATGAGCCATCATCGAAATGAGGGTGCTACCTAAATTCCTATAGTCATTCAATAACATCCTGATGCCCCTCTTTAATACCTTCTTAACAAGATTACGCAAGTTGCTCTTCGGTCTATGTGGGAGGCCAGCTGCGTGTATGTTGGTCAATCCATACACCTCCCTATGAGAGTGGAGGCATCTCTGTCCCGAATCTCAAAAAGTGTTATTTCACTACAAAGGCACAATTTGCAACCTACTGGTACTATCCGCACCAGCGTCTGCCTCATCTCATCGAGGAAGCCCAATTAGAATCTGGAATGTTGTGGGCAGCCTTGGCATGTCATATGCCTCTTCCCATGACATTATAACAAATATACGAGTGTACAACCTGGGCATGATGTGAAATGGGTAGAAAGGCAGTACTCACTACATTGTACTGTCCAGGCATGCGATTCCTGGAGAACCCTTTGCTCCTTCTGACAGGGGAAAAGCTAGTTATGAAGACCGGAGGCAAGATGGAATAAACTCTAGTGTAACATCTCTGCTTGAACGGTACATTCATTACACTCGCTCAGTTCTATGAGGGGCATGTTGCCACCTTTCTCATGACACTTATCTACTTTAGAATGAAACATACTTCGCAAGCTTGGGCACCCCACATTCTCTGACGAAGCCCTAGAAATCACGCCACTCACAAGGGTTATACGAACACCCACAACCCTTAGCTGGGTATCCAAAACTCAAATGCACTTTTCATCTTATTTATGCCTGATGCCACTCACCTGGCACCCGTGGCTTGGGATAAAGGCTTGGGCACGGCGCTGAGTGATGACTGTTGGAAACTTTGCTGTGCTCAAACTGTTTCTCTCTCCCTAACCCACAGGCACAAACTCTTAAAATGTAAGTTCCTTTCCCAAATATATTTACACCCAGGCTTACCTATACTAATTTGATCTCAGTTCTGACCCTGCCTGTCCCAGATTTTCATACTGATTTTTCCACTTGTCATAAATACAAACACAGATCTATGCCTTCTGGAAAGAGGAACTGTTAACTAGTTGCCAAACCATATCATTGCCCCTCGCACAGGACACTTTGGTTGCGCTGTGGGCATATGTGGCAGAAATGCCAAGGTATTATCGTAGATTAACTTCCCTGTTACTACTTTTGGCCAAAAGAGGTATTGCCATGTCAGGGTTGAAGCGTCCACTACTGAAGAAAACAGTTTGTCTCAGGGACGCTGCCTTTTGTAATGACACATTCGAAAAATACCCATGAACACATCATGACCGTAAGACATTTAGAGCCGGTCCTTTGCACACCTCCTTTTCCAGCCGCGAAGGGCACAGCAGAGTCAAATTCTCCCGTGACCTATTAGGGCAACTGATTGGTGGCCTTGTCCAGTATTGTTTATTGCGGGTTGAAGGAGGTTTCTTTTTCAATAGAGTTTGGGCCTCATCCATGACAAGATGCAGGCCCTTGTGTACAAAGATTGGTTACAGGTTCGAAGATAATTTTCATTCTTCCATCTCAGCTGGTAAAAAGCAAACTGACTGGAGAACATTCTCTGGTATATATGTTAATGAGTGGTATTCCGAGGTTGAATCCACCTAAGGCTAATTAGACCATTGGAATGTGGGGCACTCCATTGAAGACAATGGAGTGCTCCGTGCTTCTACGGGCCGGTAAAGGCCCGCAAACCAACATTCCAATGTTGTTTTCACAAAGGCCTCTCGGATCCCGAGGGGATTTAAACCCCCCTCGAACTCCGAGAGCCCTTTGTTTTATTTGTTAGAACATTCTGCCCTCTAGTGGCAGAATGTTCTAATAGCCTTATAGCCCTTTCGTAGCTGGGCTATACCGGCTATTAAAGTCCCGCTCCCTTCTTAAAGTCCCTCGCCTTCGGCTCGGGCCTTTAACGCTGGAGCGGGCCTTTAACAGCCGCTACGGCGGGCTATAAGGCTATAGTATGACACTCTCTGGGATGTGAATGTCCTTTTGTGATTTTTGGCTAGATGGCTGGATAATAATGATTTATCTATAAAAAGAACTGTTGGCAAAATTGGCCATGTTATTATGACTAATTTCCTGTAGCAGGGTGATTGATGCTCACGCACTAGATTTAGCAGGTAGAATATACTCTCCGAATGCTGTTTAATTTGCAGTCACTAGCCTACCAAAACTAATTCCACATGTATTTCATATCAAGCATTTCCGGATTCTAAAAAGTTGTGTGTAGTTCAATGTCTGAAGATGTATGAATGAGCTACTAGAGAACCTAAATAGGATTCTGCTGGACAACTATTGATTGCTTTGCAGAAACCGCTTATACCAGTGTCCTCGGCGACTATCCCTAGAGGGGTTTGTTGGTTACTGGCTGAATCTGGAATTGATGTTTCCTTATTTCAGTGAGATGAGCTATGGCATCTAAGTTATATGCTTTGGGTTCCAGCTTGGAAGATATTATGAGAATGGCTGATTGGTCAGCAAAGTCGACTTTTAATTTTTTTGATCATAAAGCAATTGGGTATGCTGCTACAGTTGTTGTGGGTCAGCTTTAAACAAGCATAATCAGAAGCCTCCGGTCCTGACATGGAATAATAAAAAATTCTAGCTATCGCACCAAAAAATTTCAATTCTACTATGGACAAAGAGCTGAGGAATAGTGCAACGAAATTGTTTTATGATGTATTATTGCCTACATAATGTAGGTATTATTGTCTTTGATCAATATTTTTTCCCTGCCGTATATTGATGATAGTGTTCAAGCAATCCTTACAACTTGAGTTGTTCATTTTCAGGAGCAGAACAGAGGCAGGAATTGTCTTCATGTTGACGACAAAAGGGACGCAATGCAGGCTGTCACACATGAGTGTTGGGATTCTGGAATCTGGACTTTGTTTTTTGATACAAAGACTTAAGTTGTTCTTGTTATTGCTTCATGGCATACGCTACGTTCAGCTGTTCGTGTCTACAAATGTTTGCAAAGAAAGAGGCATAAACATGGTGTCTTAAGTATTTAAGGGGGACGTGATAGCTGACTTGTGGACGAGAGTGTAGCAACCACCCCAACTCTGGAGCACGGAAATGAATACGCCACACATGGAGCTCTGTAATACACGTCTTTATTCTTCGGCATGCAACCATTAACTGAACGCACTGCGTCATAGACTTTATTGACCACTCCCAGACACACCCAAATACCTCCCAGCGGATCACATAACTCTGTAAGAAGTCCTTTCACCTGTTGTAGAATGGGGAGTTGACGGATAGACACGAAGGGCTGGACATAAGGATGACTTGAGATCGATTCCTTTGAGCGCAGCGCACTGAAACGCTTTCTTCAGGATGCCCATAAATCATTCAACAATGCCATTTGCTTGTGGCCAGAGGTGTGCTTTTATGATGCTTTACGTTCAAACGACTAGTCAAGTCAAAGTCTCTTTATTAGATTCGAAGAATCATAAAAGCATTTCAGAAAAAAATCTTTAAAAACATTTCACTAAAAATCCCGTCAGGTACAGACATTAGGTGCAATTTTCACTAAGGAAAGGTGCAAAAGATTGTACAAATTAAGATTTCCATTATGTCACGGTACTTTAATGCGTTGGTCAACTTCAAATATTGTAAGTATAAAGTGCAAGTGCATACTCAGTTAACCCACACCGACAATAAGATTAGTTAAAATTATGCTAAGAATGAATAAAACATTCACTAAATAGCAATGGCATGCATTCTTGCTAGTTTGCCTTCGTCTGAACTGGACTGGACCAGATAATTCATAATATGTATTAAAAGTCAAGTGATAAAACATAAATCCAATATATTTACATTAAAATGTTTGCCCTCTCTTTTTCCTTATGTAGCTGGAAGCCAATAAAATCTACTAACACCGAATACAATGAGTTGTGAGCCATCTGATTTTAGTATTCTCAGCATCTCTATGTAGTTCCTGATATTCAAATTCGTACATAGTGGCTTAATCCATTTTCTTCTAGGAATTACATATGCTGTGCAAAAAAATAAAACATGTGCAATGTCTTCATTTGCACCTATTGGACATAAGGTACACTTAGAGTCCCTTACCCTAGTCTGAGGCATGGCCCAATTGGCTGTAAAAGCATTTATCTGGAGTATCTCATATCTAAATTTCAGATAGAGTGTCTTTGCTAATTGAGGTTCAATTTCATCCAAAAATGGCTCGAAGCTCGGGGTCATTTTAATAGACAAAAATTGTGTAGTTAGTCTCCCTGATGCGCAGCTTAAAGTGACTTTGTGCAAAATAAAATTCCAATAGATGTACTTGATCTCGCTCTTTGATTCAGGCGTCAGCAGGCTGGGATTTACCCAAAACCTACTCAGACCTAAGTCAAGGAGCCATTTTCGGAAATGGGCCAACCAGGGGAAAGTGACGTGAACATCCAGTTCCAGTAGCTCACACAAGGTCTGCCTATAAGTTTCTAGTTCCGCAATAGTCCAAATTCTAACCCAATAGGACAGGGATCTCCATACGGCTAAATGTTCCAGTCTTTTTATGCCAATATCATATGTAAGCGGGATCACTGGGGTATTTTGGGGGAGAGACGTAAACATTCTCAGAATTTTGTTTTCCCCAACAATTAAAGGCTGTAAGATTTCGCCACCCCATAACTCTGATCCAAAAAGGGCAGCAGTTTGGGCCCTAAATTTGTATACTTCCAGGGCGGGTGTGATAGCCTTTGACACAGTCGAATGTTGTTTCTTTTCAATGGGAATAGAGTTTTGCATTAAAATTGTCTTAGACTTATTTATTTTTGGATTCCATGAAAGTTTTGAGTCGAGCGTAACCCCCAGATATACGAAATTGGAAACACACTCCAAAGGCACTCGGTTCAAGACTATTTTGTTTTTGAAGCTTTTATGTGGTCTGATGGCCATGTATTTGGTCTTAGCAGGGTTTATCTCAAGGCCCTTTAGTCTGCAGTAATTGTTAAGGCTGTTAAGTAGGTTTTGTAACCCCATTGGTGTTTGGGACAATAAGATTGTATCATCCGCAAATGTTAAGGCGCAGATGTGTGCCCCTCGGAGTTTAGGTGAATCGTGAGAAGATTTTTGCAAATGCTGGACCAGATCATTCACATATAATAAAAACAGAGTTGGCGCCAGGACACAACCTTGGCGCACGCCCCTCCTGACTGGGATCTCATCAGTGAGCTCCCCTTCTATGCCCCAGCATACCTTGGCAAAGTTACCCTCATGAAGCCTTACAATTTGGTTTAAAATCTCCTCTGGCACTCCCTGCTGGTGTAAGGTTTCCCATAAAAGATCTCTTGGAATTGAGTCAAATGCTGCTTTCAAGTCAATGAAAGCAACATATAAGTGTCCAAGTTTTAGCTTTGTATACTTCCAGGCTAGGCTTAAGAGTCTAAAAACTTGATCAATTGTACTTGTTTTCCGTCTGAAGCCAGCCTGGCAAGGTGAAAGCATATCATTCTCCACTATCCAATCATTTAACTTGGCCAAAATGTGTTTAGCATAGACTTTTTGCAGAATGTCTATCAGGCTTATGGGCCTGTAATTTGCGGGGTCATCCCTGCTGCCCTTTATATAAATGGGAACTATCTCTGCCCCCTTCCAGGATTCTGGAATGGGCTCTCCCCTGGCTACTGCATTACACAGAAAATTCACATATGGCACCCACACTTCTGGGGCATGTTTCAGAAGTGGTATCTTATCCGGGCCGAGCGCCTTTGTTGACTTAATGGAAGCTATAGCTAATGCAGTGTCCTCGATACTAAACTAGAGAGGTATGGTTTGTGCTAATAGCAGGGACCCCTCAGTAAAGGCAGAAGGATCTAGAGCAGACTCATCGGGGTGGCATGTAGATTAGAAAAGTGTCTATGCCAAGTACTAGGGTCCAGAAAATGGTCAGTAGCCGTCTTGCTCGATTTGTACCAAGGGCTATTATTCTCCAGAACATAGACTGGTCCCTGGTTTTTGCAGCTATTATAAGATCCCCCCAACTAGCGTCTTCCCAATTCCTTAGTGCTGCCTTCTGTGCTTTCCTATATTCTGCTCTTTCATGTCTAATCTGGATTATGTTTTTAGCCTTAAGGGCCCGAAGGAGTCGTCGTTTGGCTAAGGCACATTCTTTATCAAACCAAGAGTTCGGTGACTGGGTCTTAAGTCTAGGTTTACCGACTCCCGCCTGGGGTTTAGTTAAGTAAATTTTTATGTTCTCTGCCAGTCTTCGATGAATTTGTGTAATGGGTATGGACTCTGGGCCAAACTCCACATAAGGAATTAAAAATTCACAAAAGGCATTATATATATTTGTAAGAGGCTCAACTTGGCCACTTAACTGATCTCCGGTTATTACTTACTAACGGTTGGATGGTCTTTTTCCCCGAGTCAGTGGGATGAGTTGGATTGATGGGGATCAACCTCCCAGACAGGGCTAGACATAGTGGGAAGTGATCACTCTCTCCTCTGTTATCTACCTTAAAGTCCTGAATATAAGTCCAATGTGCTATGGTTATCATCACATAATCTATTGGTGATGCAGAATTTACTATGGCAAAGGTATTTGAACATTCAATATCTGAGAAGAATCAGCCATTACATGCCCTTAGACCTCTATCTATAGTGAGATGGAGTAATTGCATTGCTGAGATGGAGCACAACACCTTATTGTTTGTGGCAAGGAGGGGGATCCCCCTGGCCAGTTCTTCCTCCTCAAAAATAGTATCTATTCCTGCCATTGGTTCATAACAACAATTAAAATCGCCCCCACAGGAACAACTCCATTGCATTAAATGGATTCGAGGACTTCTTCAAACTGCTGGATAACCGATGATTCTTTTGAGCGCTCCCTCTGTCTTATATATATATTGAAAAGATATATCTGTGTCATGTTCGGAGATTTCAATTTTAACCCTAAGCTATCTGGGGAGGCAGTATGCACGATTTCTATGGTAACCTTTAAATTAATTTTTATCCAAATAATCAACCTACCCGAAGGTCTCCCTTTTTTTGATGGTAGAGTCTCTATACTAAATGTTCTATAACCTAATTTGTGTAGTGGCTCTCTTAGCCAGGTCTCCTGAAAGATACATAAATCAAAGTTACCAATGTATTCCTGCCAGTCTGGCGCTAAAAGTTTTTGATTGAGCCCAGCTATGTTCCAGGATACCATCTTCAGGGTTTCTGGAACTAAGTCAACAAGCGTATTAGAGACACGATCAGATGTAGTTATGCCGACACTACTATCACTCTCGAGAGTGTTAATTACCGGAGTTTCATGTAAATGTATCTTCTGTGAATGAACATCATGAGTAACCTGGTGTCCAGGTGCAAGTAGAAGGGACACCATGTCTATCTGGATACGTGTACTTTTAGTGATTAAATTCGCTTTGCCCTGCTCAGTCAGCCAATCTACTAAGTCTAAGTTGCTAGTCTCCTCTGGATCATGCGGAACACTATTACTCTCATCTGCGGGGGTTTTATTCTGTCTAAAATAAATTCTAGATTCAAAGAGTGAGTGGGTTCGTAGATTCAAGGCTATCAGATTGTCTGCAATAAATTTAGAGTGGAAGGTTAACTTTAAGTCATCCATGTTCCCTGATTCTTGATGAAGATGTTCGGCTTTTATTATGTCAGATCTTACTATGGAAAGACATTCGCGTTTAGTTCTGATCCAATGTGTCACTTTGTTTATTAATGAATCCTCATCCTCTCTGAGACCCTGCTTTAGTCTAGGGACATTAGTCATAAAGACGTTATAGGTATTCATCTTGGGCTTATTTATATACTGAGGTGCAGGATGAAATTTCTGCAACTGTTGGCTACCTGTGCCCCACCGGCCTATTCTAGAATTCTGCCATGATTCTTTTTGTCTTGCGAGATTTGGCCTATTTGAAGTATAGGCACCTGGGGGCATTGCTTTGGATCCCACGTAACTAGAAGGAGGGGGCATTCTAGATCTTGTGTTTATATTGGTCGGATGATTGCCTAACAAGGGTAGATAATAGTTTGTGTTAGCCAAGTAGTTGTTATGACCTGTAGGCTCCTTTAGAGAGAAAGGGAAAGGTGGACTAGGTAAGCGCCTGGCCTGAGCGCTCTCATTCTGGATGCAATTTAGTTTCCCCCTAGGATATTCACTGTTATCTTGTACTTTGCTCATCTCAGTTGTAATGGTGTTCGATCGCAGTAATGGGTTCCCAATTATCCTTTTAGGGGCCAGAACCTCCTCTTGTATTGTATTTAATTTTTGGCAAAGTTCTGCCATAAGTGCATGGGTGTCTATGCTCCCAGTCTGGATCCCGACTTCCCTGCTACTAATTGGCAGCAGTGTGTTACATTGAACCCGTTTTGTTTGTCCTACGTGATCTTCTTCTTGCAAGGTTCCTAACAGTGAGTATCTATTAGAACATTCTGCTATTGTGGGCTCACTATTTGTAGGCCTGACTTGACTAGAAGATAATCTACGCAATGTGGGGGAGTTAATTCGAGCAGGCTTATTCGTCATGGGCTTTATGGAAGAAATTATGGTTTGTGGAACTATCTCACTATGATTTTGGTGAACAGTGAAGTTAGGAGTGGGGGATTTTGTAGTGTTCGGTTTGTCCTGTTTATTATAGTAGGAGGAGATCTTTTTTGTGCCATCGTTTGTTAACTCTTTCCCATTAGCTAGTATAGTTTCCACCTCCTCAATTAAATCATCGATTGCAGCTAGAGTACAATTATCTGCGGCTGATTTAACCGATTTATTGGTCTTTGGTCCCTTCTTTCTTCCCGCAGCGGCCTCTACTGCCTTCCTCTTTCCCATTATCTAAAAGAGTAGTATAATAAGTCGCTGGATTTTTATTTATTTATTCAGTGTTTTGTATAGCGCGAACTCGACCCCGTAGGGTATCAGAGCGCTTTACAGTACAGGACATGATAACTTTTTCAGTGCAATAATCTGTATAGCAATTGACATATTAAAGTACAATTCAAAACTGTCACCGCCACTTCTCTTGATAAATACTATAACACATTCACAGTAAGTAAGACTAGAAGAACCATGTCGTCAGTGGAAGCAATATTCTGTATAGTGAATGACATATTACGGTACAATTCAAAGTTGTCACAGACCCTTTTCTTGATAAATATTTTAGCACATTTACAGAGTGTGAGACTAGAGGAACCCTATCATCAGTGGAAACAAGAACCTGTTATGAACAAATGAAATTAGTTCTTTGCAAAAAGCGCTTGTGACTTTAAGCTAGCGGATTTAGGCGAGTCTTATGTGGTAGTTCTGTCATGGTTACGGTAGGTATTTGCTCATTAGAAAGATCTTGGTTTCTTTCTTGAATCTTGCGTGGTTTGGTAACCTTCTGATGCCTGGAGGTAGTGAATTCCATATTCTCGGTGCAGCACCTGAGAACGCTCTGTCATAAGTTTTTTTTTTGCGGAAAATCGGTGGCTTCAGCACTACGTCTCTGGCGCTCCTGGATTGTCTGCTTCCCCCCGAAATCTCCAGTTTCTGAGCTAGATATCTTGGTGACTGGAAGTGTAGAGCTTTGTGTGTTATACACGCCAGTTTGAACTGAATTCTAGCTTCATAAGGTAGCCAATTTAGCGCTTTCAAATGAGGAGAGATATGGTCGAATTTTTTTGAACCTGTTATGAGCCTTGTTGCTGCGTTGAGGCATGCTTTTAGAGGTGCTGTTGCAATTTTGGGGAGCCCAGAAAGTGTTGTGCATCCGTATTCGATCCTCGAGATTACTAATGCCTGAACTGCCATTTTGAGGTCTGCTGCTTCGATGAACGGTTTCAATTTCTTAATATAGCTCAGGTGAAATCTTGCATTTTTAGCCAACGTGTTGATGTGTGATTG
Organism: Calotriton arnoldi; assembly: GCA_963921515.1. Taxonomy (NCBI): domain Eukaryota; kingdom Metazoa; phylum Chordata; class Amphibia; order Caudata; family Salamandridae; genus Calotriton; species Calotriton arnoldi. The sequence goes on from CAWUFW010016582.1 coordinate 71,551, forward strand.
CATGTTTAGGCTTTGGTCTAGAGTGATTCCTAGAGATTTGGTTGAATCTACGATGATCGGGGTGCAGTTAAGTGCGGTGATCAAATTGGTCCATTCTTTTATAATGGGCAGGCTTTTTGCGGGGGAGATTAGGAGGAATTCTGTTTTTTTTGCGTTTAGTTTAAGCTGATTGCTTGTTAACCATTGCATCATCACCCTTAAAGCCTTGTTCATCGTTCTGATCTCCTCCAAGGAGGAAATCTTAAAGTACATCTGAGTGTTGTCAGCGTACATGTGGAAAAGGATGTTGGCACGGTGAAGTATATCCGTTAGTGGTTCCACATATAAGTTGAAAAGTGAAGGGGAGAGGGTTGATCCTTGTGGGACCCCTATCTGAATTGGGGAGGATGTTGACAGGTTATTATTCATCAGAAATCTTTGTGATCTGTTCCTCAAGTAGGACTTGAACCATTCAAGAACGAACCCCGAAAGACCCATCCTGTTCTCCAGACGTTCTAGAAACATTTCGTGGTTAACTGTGTCGAACGCAGATGATAAATCAAGAAGGATTAAAAGACATGCTTTGTTCTGGTCCAGAGCGAGTAGTGCGTCGTCAACTACGAGTAGAATTGCCGTTTCCGTACTATGATTTGGTCTAAATTCTGATTGGCAATCGTCTAGTATTGGAATTTAGATATGTGCTGGCTTAGTTGTTGCTGAACACATTTTTCTATCACTTTGGCTAATAGGGGAATGTTGGATACTGGCCGAAAATTGCTAGGTTCAGCGGGATTCTCTGTCGGTTTTTTTTATGATGGGAATGACCTGTCCCATTTTTAGACAGTCAGGGAAAGTTCCTTGAGACAGGGAAGCATTGACTATCGATGTCCAGCTGGGGATGATTTCCTGGTCAATGAACGGCACAAGTTTTGCCGGGAGTGGATCGTTGTAGTGATTGTTAGGCTTAATGGCCGATAAGGTTTTAAGGATGTCGTTTTGGTCATATAGAATAAAAGTGGACCATTGAGCTTTGTTTTTGGGCAGAGAATGATTGGGCATTGATGAAACACTTGGTTGTGAAGCCTCCCCTGAAGATGCTGCTGTCTTAAGCTCACATTCCAAAGATGTGGCCTTGGATGTAAAGTAATTTGCGAATTCTTCACAGCTAATTTGAGATTTAAAAAAAAAAAAAAAAAAAATCACTTTTAAAGCGCAGCTGTTACCCGGGGGTGTCCTGGCGCTAGTTACTTCTCCTTTAAGCAGAGATGGAAGAGAGAGGCTTATTTATCAAAAAGCCATGTCTTTAACCCCTTCCTGAATGCTAAAACATTGGTGACATTTCTCAAGTGGAATGGCAGGTCATTCCAAGCTTTTGCTGCACATAAAGAAAAACTTCTACCACCCCACTGTGCTTTTTTTGTAGGTGGGACTACGACCAGCTTGGCTCCCAGTGAACGAAGGTTTCTTGTCGGTGTATACCATTGAAACTGGCGTCTTAAATGATCTGGTCCTATGCCTTGGAGCGCTTTAAAACCCATGCAAAGAGATTTAAAACGCACTCGATTCCTCACCGGGAGCCAGTGCAGTTTTTTTATTTCTTTGGATATTGGGAAAAACCTGGATGTGCCCGTAAGTAATCTGGCTGCTGCATTTTGTAGCAGCTGGAGTTTATGCAGGAGTCTTTGTTGGATATTTAAATAGAGTCTGTTACAATAATCCAGCCTCGACATGACCAGTGCTGTGACCACTGTTTGCCTGCTCCCAGGAGGTAAGAATGGCAATACCTTCTTGACTGTTCTAAGAACATGCACTGTTGTGGATGTTACATCATTTACTTGGGCACCAAAGGTAAGTTTCTCATCCACTATTACTCCCAAATTTTCACCTTTTTAGAGGGTATAGGGAGAGTACCCATGGAATCAGGCCACCAATTTGGGGTCCAGAAATTTGTATTGTTTCCAAACAGATTAACTTCAGTTTTGCCTGAATTAAGTTTTAGGCAATTATCTGCCATCCATCTCCCAACCGATTCCATACAGTCTTCGAAGTGTTTATCCATTCCCATCTCCTGGCCAGGTAGCAGAGACACCACAATTTGGGTGTCATCAGCGTAGGAGGTGAGACCAAACCCAAATGCACTGATAATGGGGGGCAATGATGAGACATACACATTAAAGAGTGTGGGGCTCAGTGAGGACCCCTGCGGTACACCACATGGCAGTGCAAAGGGCTTGGACTGGATTTCACCCAGAGATACAATTTGTCCTCTGTCTGATAAAAAAGATTTAAGAAGATCCCATGCTTTAGCCTGGATCCCACATGCCTTAAGACGGTCCATCAAGATGTCATGATGGACCGTATCAAAGGCCGCGGACAGATCCAATAAGATCAGAACTGCCCTGCCTCCTCGGTCTACGGCTTCCCTGATCTCCTCTGTGGCCTTAATGAGAGCTGACTCAGTGCTATGTCCCTCTCTGAAGCCATATTGGGAGGAGTCTAATGCTTGTATTTCCCCCAGAAAGATACTGAGTTGTTGATTCATGATTTTTTCAATCAGTTTTGCTGGGAGAGGAAGACGTGAAATCGGGCGGAAATTATTTGGATCATTAGTGTCCAAGGTTGGCTTTTTCAGAAGGGGCAGTATTGAGACCACCTTCCAGAGTTTGGGGAACTGTCCTGTTTCAAACATACCATTAAAAATGGATGAGAGGGAAAGAGCGATTGGACCGGGGGCCAGTTTGACAACCGCCACCGGGCATGGATCAAAGGGCGATCCCGATTTGGCTGCCATTAGGAGCTCGAGAATATTGTTTGCGGACAAAGGCGCGAATTTGTCCAAGGTGAGGGGGGGAACCTTCATGGGTTTAGATACCTCCCTTACCGTTCAGCCCGGCATTGCTAGAGCCGCTGAAGACCGAGAAAATAGTCTCCACTTTGTTCAGGAAGAACTTAGCGATCTCATCACAAAGTTCCTGACTAGACTGAACTTTAACTGGGCTCAGGGAGGCCAGGCTTGAAACAGTTCTGAACAGCTCTTTGGCTGAATTCTTCGCCAAATCGATTCGGGTCGAATAGAACTTTTGTTTAGCGGAGAAAAGGAGTTGTTTATAGCTCTGAAGGCTAGTTTTATATAACTTCTTCTCTGCTTCATTATAACCTTTCCTCCAGCTACGCTCAAGACGTTTGCAGATGAGTTTTTGATTTCTCAGTTCCTCTGTAAACCATGGTGCGGAGGGTTGCGATCTTTTAGGGAAGACAGTTTTTACTGGTGCTATTTTATCACATGCTTGCTCCAACCATTTGGTATAGATGGTGGTGTACGCCCAGCGGTACATGACCTGCCGTGGTAGTGAGGAGCTCCTGTAAAACGGTCCCGTCGACTCTATTCCAGGCTCTAATTTCTATCTGTCCTTTCGGCCGTTTTCCCCTTGTGCGCTGGGCCGCAATAATCAGTTCAAATTGAACGGCAGCATGGTCAGACCACACGAGCGGTAATATGCCCGTGAACGAAAGACCGGGATGGTTGGAAAAGATACAGTCCAGAGTATGTCCCGCCACATGAGTCGGCCCAATTACGTGCTGCCTAAGATCGGCGCTATTCATCATGTCCATCAGAGTTACTGTGTCAGGTTCAATAGACGCCTCTAAGTAATAATTGAAATCTCCCAAAATTGTATAGGTGTCGGTACAGAGGCCTTCTTCCAGTAGATTTCCGATAGAGGCTGCAAAGATGTTTCTAGCTCCTGGTGGCCTATACAATAGAATACCTTTAAAGGTATGATGGTGGGATAGGCTAAGATTAAAAGACAAAGCCTCACAAGCTGCGGTTGAGACAGGCTGAAATACTGCTTTAATGGAGCTATGGTAGATCACTGCCAGTCCCCCCCCTTTCCTGACGGGCCTATTTAATGTATGGCATAGAAACCCAGGTGGGGTGGCTTTCACTAAATCCGGGCCTGAAGCCTCATCCGTCCATGCTTCTGTAAGGAAAGCCAACTTTATGTCCCTTTCCTCAATGAGTCTTGCGCACTCCATACTGTGCTTAACCAAGGACCTAGCATTAAGCAGAATGCATTTAAAAACTTGAGTATCGAGCCCGGCTGATACTGTCCTTTTATCCTCAATAGACCTAATGGACTGATGTATGATGTTGGGTAGGGTCATTTTACATTTAGGACATGCCGCTGGGAGAGCTGAAGGCATTGAGTCAAGAGAAAGACATATACATTCCCTGCCCCTATCCACCCTATTCAATTCCAACAGTTTTCTTTTTGAATATGTGTATATGGGGGGCTTCCCTGACATGGGACTACCAGGGGTCCTAGCGCTGAGCGCGGGCCGAGCGCGGACGGGCGCAGATGGGCTTGCCTTTGGCGCGCCAGCGTCGCGCCTGCTGCGCGCCCGCGCCAGCGTCTCAATTTGTATCCTGAGTCAGGGAAAGCCTAGTCCACTGACCCTCGTACTCCCAAGATGGCTGCCCCCGCCCTACTCAAACACGAGTCAAACTGTGCCAGCAGAGCATCAATCCCCAAACAGAGCAGTTTTAAAAATACTAAAAAGAGGTAACAGTAAGTTTTTTTTTAAATCGAGATTAAAATGAGTAAAGCTTACACAAGTGCAAATATCGCCGTGCAAACCACGCGAGTGCCTAAAGTAACAAATCAGATTAAAATGCGGGGGTTTAAAAAAATATTTCATCCAACTGTGCAAAATATCGCAGTGCAAACTAAGCTGATGTCTAATTGTCTCCTGGCTCAAGCCTCAGGAGAGTAACGTTGCGCGCCCGCGCCAGCGTCTCAATTTCTATCCTGAGTCAGGGAGAGCCTAGTCCACTGACCCTCGTACTCCCAAGATGGCTGCCCCCGCCCGACTCAAACACGAGTCAAACTGTGCCAGCAGAGCATCAATCCCCAAACAGAGCAGTTTTAAAAATACTAAAAAGAGGTTGAGGTTGATTCCAGTGCTGATTTGGAAGTTTTGTTTGACTGCTGTTTAACCAATTCAAAGAGTTTCCGAGGTCTGTTTATCGCGTTCTCCAATTCCGTTCTGAAGAATTCTTTTTTGGACTTCAGAATATTTTTATTGTATGCGCTTCTGGTTTTTCTTAGCAGTTTTAGTTGTGGGGATGATGGTAGTTGTCTCCATTTCCGTTCTGCTAGTCTCAATTTACGTCTTTCTTCATTTAGTGTTCCGCTGAACCAGGGATTTTTATCTTTGTCCGACATTCGTTTTAGTTTTAACTGTGCTATATTGTCCATTATCTCCGACATCTTCGCATTGTAGTGCTCTGTGAGTTCGCTGGCGTTTGTCAAATTTCTGGGAGGGGGAAGATCCCTCCTGCACATCGAGGCAAGCTTCTCATTGTCCACGTTCTTTGTGGTCCTTACCCAATGTTTGGGTTTGAATGGTTGAGTAGGTTTCTTCTTTAATACTCTAGGAATTTGGAAGGTTACTATGTGATGATCTGACCACTCACAAGGCATGATTGAGGTTAAGATCACAGCTTTATCTTTGGATATGATCCAGTCTAGCGTGGAGCTTTTCATGTGCGTTGGAAGCGTGCAGGCTTGTACTAGGTTTTGATCTGCTAGGAAGTCTTTGATGATGTTTACCTGGCTGTCATTAGGATTGTTCCAATGTAAGTTGAAGTCTCCTAGGAATATATTTGCTGTGATGATCTCCATTAAGTGGTTGATAAAAGGTTCATTCTTGCCTGGTGGGTGATAGAATGCATGGATCTTGCATCGCTGTTTCTCTGTATTAACTATGGAGAGTGCGAGGTATTCATATGAGCTAAGTGGGTCGACCGGCAATGGAGTAACCAGGAGCTCCGAGCGATGAATGACTGCAATACCCCCTCCTATTCTTTTTAGCCTGTCTTGCCTCACAATGAAATAGTTGGGGGGCACCAGTAGATCCAAACATGGCGAGGAAGATTCATTGAGCCATGTTTCGGTTAGGATCGCAACGTCGATCTCCTGACTCAGGATAAGATCAGCAATGTCTGACGCGTGTTTCACTGCTGAGCGGCAGTTGATTAGTAGTCCCGTGATCTGTGTCTGAGAATCCCGGGTGGTGTCTTGATTCGAGGTGGTTAGTGTTATACGCTTCAGGTTATTCGTATTTAATTTTCTGTCGCTGGGCCTGACTTCTCTGAAGGAGTTGATTGGGACTGAGCTGATTACATTTTCAATGATCTTGTTACATGGGTTAGTTGTGGTCTGAGCCGGCTCGTAGGATTGCAGTAATTCTTGCGTTTCCACGTCCGTTAGGTAAATAGGGAGTTTTCTAGGTCGATGATGTCTGTTTGATAGAGGCATTGGTGTTGTTTTTGTGTTGTTATGTAGTGAGAGTACTGCCTCGTGAATATACTTGAATTTGGAGAGTGCGTATTCTGTGAGGCGCGCAATATTCTTCAGATCCAGTAAAGCTTTGGAAATGGTTGGTAGAAGGTTACTGGAGTTTAGATTCTGAGTATCTGGGTTCCTCGCGGGAGCAGGGGGGATGAAGGAAGAGCTCAGGAGACTCGACGTTTGATTGTTTAGTAATTCATCATCTAATGAGTCATTGACCTTTATCTTAGGTACTGCATTGATTATACTTCTAATTTTTCTTCTAACCCGGGGGGAGATACGCGGGCCTTTTATTAGATTAGGAGGTGGGCTCCTACTGTCTGGCGAGTTAAATGTTCGTGGAGCGTTGAGTGGTGGATGGGTGGTTGTTGTAGAATAATCCCCTTTGTTTAGTGGCATAGCAGGCTTTCTCAACTTTCTTCCCACTATTTCTTGGTGACTGTGGCGAATAGCTCCTATCATGGAAGCTGACGTGTTCGTTTGTGCGGGAATTTGACTTTCGTTGTGGGCTGGTGTTGAAGGATTAGTCATGATTGTAGGTGAGAAGACAGTTATTTGTGGAGAGCCTCTGTTCGGCTCTGTTGCGTTTGTTGGGGAAGGATTTGACTTCTGTGGACCAATTGTCTTCTCTTGTTCCGCTCTCGGTGTTCCTTTTTTGTGGTGTGTAATTGAACTTGCGCAGGGGCTTTGTTGGTTACTCGTACTAGTGGAATCCAGAACTTTTTCTTTAAGCGTGGAGAAGTATTCGTCAAATTTGTTTAGATCCTTGTCCTTTGCTTGAATGAGTACCGTACCATTTTTATAGATTGTTATATTCACTGCAGCTCCTAGTCTATGCGAGGGAGTGAAATGAAATTTGTACTTGTAAAGCGCACCCATACCCCCAAAGGGGTGTCCAGGCGCTGTACGCATACCGCTGTGGAAGCCTTCCTGGCTTTTCCCTGTGAAATGTCCACTCCTGGGCACCCCCAGGGTGAAGCCCGGCATCCCAGCGCTGTTGGGGCCGTTGTGGAGATTAAGCAAGCTATTGCCCAGAGTTGCAGAGTGGGACCCATGATTAGAATAGGCACCGAGGCGAGAATTATCAGGTCCGAGGAAATTGAGCCCAAGACCCGCCGAGGCGGGAATTGAACCCTGGTCCCGGGCCAGATCTCTGCATCAGGGTCTGCCGCTCTAACCATTGAGCCACACTTCTCCCATCTCCCTGATCAGGAGCTTAACGCCGTATGGTATGTTTTTTGTTTCTTGTGTGTTCAATAGATCTGTTATGGTCAAGCGCCATTTTGCCGGCTTTCTTGTGAAGAATATAAGGTCATTTACCAAGATGCCCTCTCTTATGTTGAAGTATGGGTCTGAGAACAGTATCTCTGTGTTTTTTTTCATTAAGTTGTGCTTGAACGCCTTTGCTGCATTCCTGGAGATGTTGGGGGGGTAAATTATATTGTAAGAATTCTTTCCTGCTGCTTTTAGGTCTCCTGCCATTTTTTTTTTTCCCTTCTTGTTGTTCTTATTCTGTTTCTTCCTCTCTCCTATATTTATCTCTTATTACACTTCCTTCTTAGTATTCTTATTCTGTTTCTTCCTCTATCACTTTTAATGGACTGGTCAATACCTGATGAATTGACTCTGTAGGATTGAGTGGTCAGACCAACTTGCCCGTTCAAATATGGCGGCTTATTTGCTTACTGTGGATATCTAACTATGGTAGTCCTATTTTTGTTTCTATGCACAGATGTAGTAGGTCTTCTTTCCTTTTCTATGGATTATCGGCCATTTTGGACGAAATGTAGCTCTATCGACTAGCCAGTCTTCAAGGGGCCAAGGATTGTCCACTTTCCCTTTCTGTTAATCTTTTTAGACCTTCGTTTCCAGTTGTTTAGAAATTAAGTTCTTTAATATTTCATTGTTTGTTTTTTTTTGTCCTCATTTGTGCAACTATCTACCAGAAAGCAAGTAAGAGGGTCTTCGCACTTCCCTCTTGTCCGTGGGTTGGCAAAGCGCGAATTCCCAAGCTTCCTGGCCCTTGGAGTCCCGATGGAGGGCAGACTGAGGGGGACTCTGGGGACTCCAACCCCAAGCCCTGGACCCAAGAATCGTTACAAGGTTGCTTAATCATTGGACATTTTTGGATCTAGCTATATACAATTATATATCTTAAAACACCTGTGTAAATTAACTAAACTGAAAAACTGAAAAATTCTGATCCCAAATGTCCCAAAAATCAAGCCTCTTTAATCCCTCTCTGTTTTTATCCAACATTCGCACCCTACGTATCGGGTCCAGCCATTCCCTCTTAGATGGAGGATGTGAAATTATCCACTTAATACAGACCTCGCGCCTAGCTAATAGTATCAACATAAACAACATATTTTTCTGTTTACTTTCCAAACAGACCCCTGCTTCCTCCTCCTCATTCAACACCCCAAAAAGACATAAAGACAAGCTCACCTCCAGGTTTACGCCCAAGATTGTTGTGAGGACCAGACTTACATCATGCCAGAATACCTGGAGGCTAGGGCAACGGAAGAACATGTGGAGATCGTCTGCTTCTTCCTCCCCACACCTGGGACAACTCTTGACCGCCTGCTTGTTCATCTTTGTCAGCTTTTTCGGTGACCAATAGGCCCTATGTGTCGTAAACAGATGGTTTTTTCTGAGAGAGGTAGCACTGACAACATACCACAACATAGACATCGATACTTGCCAGAGGTTCTGCATATCGCCCGACGGTAGATCTTTCTTCCAGATTTCAGTAGGGAGAACAAACTCTCCCTCTCCGGCCTGAGTAAACAGCCAATACCACTCTGACACTTCCTTCTTTTGCCCAGGGTTCTTTAAGAATTTCCTCTCCAGGTCCCCATTTCCTGCCTCGTCCTTCAACAGTGATTTTGACCAGGTGACCAGTTGGTAATATTTGAATCTAGAGATGTTCCCTTCCGACAGGGATGATAATTGTCCCCAATCCACTACGGTCTGCCCTTCAAGTAGCTGGTTCCATTTTGTTACCCCAGATTCTACTAACGAGGTTGATAGTTTGTCCTTTAGGCAAGGAGAGACCCAGATTGGAGCATAACTGCTGTAGTACGGAATCCGTGCTGCCCTTCTGATTTGAAACCATAGCTTACAAGCCGCTTGAAGGATCTTTAGTTTTACTTTTTTGAAGTATTTCGGGTGCCCGAATTTAAACAAGAACCCATCCCCCTCTAACTTAGTCATGGCTTGTAAGTACGTAGGATATTTCCAATGTTCTTGCATTAAGATTCTCATTGTTTTAAATTGAAAAGCCTTGCAATACAGAAACATGTCAGGACTGGTGATTCCCCCCTGGAGCTTCCCCCTACGAAGCTTCTTCCATGCAATTCTGGGGGCCTTAGAGGCCCAAATAAAACTGGTCAACACTCCCTGCAATTTATCAAACCAGGCCTTCTTAAACTCAAGGGGTATTGACGCGAAAAGAAAGGTAAACTTAGGCAATATTGCCATCTTCAGGATGTTTGACCTACCTAAGAACGAGAGCGGAAGACCTGCCCAAGACCTTAGTAACTTCTTGGTCTCACTTACTACCTTCTCAAACTTCAGACGTGCCACCTCCTCTAGGTTTTTATACACCATAATGCCTAGATATTTCATTGAATTTCTTACCAGGGAGTTATTACTCCGAGAGTTCCATTCCATCACCTCTGACTTCTGCCAGTTTATCTGGTAGCCGGAAACCTCTCCAAATTTACCCATAATGTCTGATATTGTTGGTAAGGAGAGCGCCAAATTAGTTGTGAATACCATCAGGTCATCAGCATATAAAGCTACCCTCTTCTCCCATCCCTGAAACTCGAATGGGAAGATTTTTTGGCTAGCTCTAAGTCTATTAGCAAGAGGCTCGATATAAATGTTAAAAAGGAGGGGGGAAGGGGACACCCCTGCCTTGTTCCTCTTGATATAATTATCTTTTGGGTGAGGTTCCCGTTCACCAGTATCCTGGCAGAGGGGTTCTTATAGATTGTTTTCAGAACCCTACAAAAGGCTGTCCCCAGGCCACACCTCTCTGTAGCTCTATGTAGGAAGGGCCAGCTCACCCTGTCCAAGGCCTTTGCAGCGTCGAAAGTTATGATTGCCAGAGGGAGCTCAATTTGTATTGCGATATGCATGGCCCCAAATAACTCATGCGTTAGCTCGTGTAGCTGCCTGCCCCTGATAAACCTCTTCTGGTCATGATGTATTAAGCCTCCTACGACTTCCCCTAATCTAGCTGCCAGAATCTGAGTGAAAATGTTATAGTCCGTATTCAATAATGAGATAGGTCTATAGGATTCGCAGAGTTCGGGGTCTTTCCCTGCTTTATGTAAAAGGCAAATAGTGGCTTCCTCCCAGGATGGTGGTATATTTTCACCCCCAAGAAAAATCAGGTTAAACAGGCCTGTCAAGAAGGGGACAATCTCCTCTTTAAGAGACAAATAGATCTCGTTTGGGAGTGCATCTGGGCCAGCCGCCTTTCCCCTTTTCAACTTTCCTATTGACCTTGCTACTTCTTCCGTTGTTATTTCTGCATTTAGCCACTCCCTCTGATCCTCTGACAACACTGGCATTTGCAGCTCTTCAAAATACCTCTCTACTTGCACCTTTGACACACCCTCCTCCTCTGTATATAGAGTCTGAAAAAATTCTGCGAATGCTCCCTCTATTTCCCCTTCCTCACACTTAGGCACCCCTTGCCCTTCCACCCTAATGGCTGGAATTTTATTCTGGTTCTGCTCTGTTTTTAATTTCCAAGCTAAAAGTTTGCCGCAGCCCTCCCCATACTCATAGTGCGCAAGCTTGCTTGCCTCCCACCTCTTTCTGACTATCCCCTCCAACAGACAGGATAGCTCATCCTTTTTCACCTTCATTTCCTCCTCGAGCACGTTTATACCCTGGACCCCTTGCCCCTGACTCTGCTCTTTAACCAGCCCTTCCAGTTGCACTAACCTAGCCTCCAGGGATCCTATTTTGCTCTTGTTGGTCTTATGCTTGAATGCAGCCATGCCAATCAGTCTCCCCCTTATGACTGCCTTATATGCATCCCAAACTATTTGTGGCGCAGTGCTCATATCGTTTATATGAAAATATTCCCTAGTTAACTCCTTCAGCTGCACCCCCACTTGGTGGTCCAATAATAGAGCTCTATACAGTGTCCATCTTGGAGTAAGGGCCCTAACTCCCACCTTTATTTCCAAACGGACCGCTGAGTGATCTGACAGGTGTGCTGGCAGATGCTCCACCTTACTAACCATCCTACTCTCTCCTTTATCCACCAAAAAGTAATCAATTCTTGAGGCATGACCATGTCTCCTATTCTTAAAAGTGTACTTTTGGTGGCCCACTCCTTTTTCTCTCCACACATCTTGTAGCCCAAAGTCTTGCATACAACACCTGAGTACAGATCTCATTTGAGGCAAGTTTGGCTGCATAGGTGGTTTTAAAGTTGGCCATCTATCCTTCCCAGGGTCTAATAGAAGATTAAAATCACCTGCCAAGATTATGGGAGCCGTAAAATCTAGCAATTGATTATACAGGGACTGTAATGGTGTGGGATCATCTATATTCAGCCCATAATAGCCCGCGATAACATATGGCTTCCCCTGAATTTTAACTTTAACAGCCACCCATCTCCCCCCGGGGTCCGAGAAAGCTTCCAATATTACCACTTTCGCTGCTTTCTTAAAGATGATAGCTACTCCCTTAACTCCACAGTTTTGATTAGTACATGTTGAGGCATCCACCCATTTTGACTTTTTTATCACCTCTTCCCATTCAGCCTTTAACAGGTGAGTTTCCTGCAAGATAACAATCTCGCTATCTGCAACTCGCAGGTACTCTAATATCTTCTGCCTCCTCTTCCTTACCCTCAACCCATTAACATTCCAGGATAATATTCTAACCATTTTAAAGATTAAGGTTAGTGTGTTCCAGAATCTTGCACTCTCCCTCCATCTACAGTCACTCTAAAGCACAAACTTGGACATATTTTTTCTTTTTTTTCCCTATCTGCTCCCAACACCCCTGTGAAAAATTGCATATTGAAAATTTTGTGAACTCTTCCCCCCCAACCCCCCCTGGAGAACCCTCCCATCTTTCCTTGGGCGGAACATGTTTGCCCATTCGAGACCCTACCTGCTCTGGACCTGCCTCTGACTTGCATCTTCTATTGTGTCTAAATCTGTTTTATGAAAAGTTCCACTTCTGCGGGGTTTCTAAAATTATGCATCTTATTTTGCCACATGACTCTTAGGGATGCAGGGAAACGTATTTGCGCTGTTGCCCCTAGTGATTTCAGATCCTGAATAAATGTACCTAGCTCCCACTGGCGATCCTGGGTGACCCTAGAGATGTCGGAGCGGATCCTAAAAGACCAGTCATCTTTTTTGTAACTGCCTGCTCTTAACGCCTCGGCTAGGATCCTCTCCTTCAGGGAGTAGGACTGAAAATTAATAAGAATCTTCCGTGGGTTCTTCCTTGCCCCAGTGCTCCTGAAGGGATCCGTATGAGCTCTTTGTATATCTTTTTCCAAACCCAAAGGATCCAACCCTGGAATAAACTCACAGAGCAAATTCACTAGAAAACTTTTAACATTTTCGCCTTCCTTCCCCTCAGGAATATTTAATAGTCTCAAGTTATTCCTTCGGGTATTATTTTCCAAGGACTCCATCTTGTCCCTAAGATCACTCTCCCTTGATTTTAATGCTTTTATCTCCTCGCGGTTCGCCTCGACCTCTTTGCCAAGATCTGACAGCGAGACCTCTACTGCGGCCACTCGATTCATCAAGGTAGTCATTTTCTCCTCCAATACCTCACAAGAGTCCTGAATTTTACCCTGGTTTCTCTCTGAGATGGCGAATTTCTCTCTCATCTCCAAAAACATGGCCTCCATCATTTTCTCCATCCCGGGATTTGGTTCTACTTCCCCAGATATCAGTTGACCAGAGCACGCACCATTTGTAATATCAGGGTTATTAGAGTTATTTTGATCTGGGGTCAAGGGATTTGCCCCGGCCTTGGCTTGTATGCTGACCTGGTTATATGACTCCGGGGTCAAAGACTCTGCCTGATTCTTCTCCTGTGACATTTTCTGGTCGCTTATCGCCAAGATCTGGTACCTATTACTGAGCACAATGCTCGCCCCTACCTGTCCCCTATGGCTCACTTCCGAGACATGCACTGAGACAGGCGCCGTTCCCAATGATGATAGTGACTAGGGGATTAGCAAACCCTTTCCTTTTCTTCTGCGTAGTATACACCGGTTGAGGAGCCGAGCTTTTATTTGGAGAGGTAGTGAGGGGAGGGATGCCTAGTTTTCTTGTTCTTAAACAGTAGTTTATAACCTGCTTAAGGCCTCCCTCCTTCTGCTGAGAGGGTAAAACAGCCTCCACCTTTTCTTTTTCCTGGCCCCTTTGATCTCCTCTTTCCTTTCCTTTATCCGCCAAAACTGCCTGCAATCTTCTTTTACCCCCCCCCGGGCACTTACCGGTGTCATACGCGCCGACCCTACTTTCCCCTGCAGTGAAATAAACCGCGGCTTCCCTGCATGATTTTCAACCTCCTTTGTCAGGCTCTTGTGCTGGCTCTGCTGCGGTGCTACTCCGGAGGGGCTAATCTCTCCCCGGAAGCAAAACCTTTCCACGGCTCTCCTAGACCGCCTTGCATTCGCGGCTGCCTCCGCCCAGCGTAGTGAGCCTTCCGGGAGCACAGCCTCCGTAGACCCGCGCATCCGCTCCGATATCTGAGACCTTCGCCCGCCAAAACGGTAAGCTCTTATGGGGAAAATTCCTCTTTTTCTTTTTTGAATTAGCTGCCCTGTATCACCTGTTGAGTCGCCTTCGCAACCCCTGCAGTGGAACCGCTGTTATTTGCACATATCCCGCTGAATCGCCAGAGCAGGCAGGGAGCTCCCGACCGGACCTCCTAGCCGGCCGCCATGTTCTCCCATCTCACATTCAATCATTATTTCATTGTTATATTATTATTATAAAACTTGGTTTAAAGCAAAGGGGGAGATGATGGCAAAGTCTGTCTAGCAATTGTGTCTATACTAATATATGGTCAAATGATGTGTTTAGGCCAGCACACCCACTGTAAACGTATGGTGTACTCAAAGCACCAGATGGTAAAGCAGGCAATTAAAGAACAATTTAGGTAATTTCCTCATGACAAGTTAAAATAACTAGAATAGATATAGAAAGTTAGTCACATAACAAGAGCGTTGACATCAAAGTCTCAATTTCTCTCGTACCCCCTAATGGTGAGAAAAGGAAGTCTGGAGTGTTGCCTAGGGCCAAAAAATGAGGGATAAATCAGTTTTTTGAGATGAGAACTTCCAACTATGATCATTTAATTCCTGATCCGGAGTTTAGCTGGGAAATCAACAGAAGGTCACTTATAATTGGCCAGGGTACTTAAATAATGATCAGTTCCAGTCCAAATGGCAGGCGGTAAGACAAGGAATTTAAACGAGAAATTCTTACCAGCGGAGCAACACTGTAGATTCAAAGCCAAGGTGGGTGGCCCTGCCCCTTCCTGCCGCTGACGGGCGCGGATGGGCCCGCCCTTGGCCCAGGCTTTGCCCGGGCACGTCCTGCGCCGCAGGGAATGAGGCATCGCTTTTACGCGCGATGTGAACGCCTCCCCCTCGTCGGCAGCAACGGGGAAGAATCAGGTTGCACCTTGGGACTTGTGGTCCCACCAGGGTGTGCGGCAGTCTGGCTGGCAGGGAGGAAAACAACAGAAGTAGCAGCCTGGGACTGGAGTCCCACCAGGCTGATCAGTCAGAGTGTGCAGTGAAACCCGCAAAACCAGTGAAAGAATGTCCCGCGCCGCGGGGGATGAGGCAGTGCTTTTACGCGCGTTGTGAACGCCTCCCCCTCATCTGCGGCAACGGGGAAGAATCAGGCTGCACCCTGGGACTTGTGGTCCTACCAGGGTGTGTAGCGGTCTGGCTGGCAGGGAGAAAAAAAACAGAAGTAGCAGCCTGGAACTGGAGTCCCACCAGGCTGATCAGTCAGAGTGTGCAGTGCACCCCGCAAAACCAGTGAAAGAATGTCCAAACGACTAAGAAAGTCTTCCACTAAGGGAAAACGTGAGTACTCATCAATAACTACCATGAGATGATGGCTATTGTTTAGGTGTCCAAAGAAATCAACTACAATTTTTCTCACGCTTATTTAGGAAAATCAGACATGTTTAGCGGATGCTGGCTTGTCTTGGGAGATAAGCAGTTACACAGCTGACATGCTTTCAGTTCCTTCTTGACTCGTTCGTCAAGGTGAGGAAACCAAACTCGGTCCCTGAGGACTCTTTTGGTGGCTACAATGCCACGGTGTCCTACGTGTGCCAATTCAATGACGTGTTTCCTCAAGCTCTCAGGTATGACAATTCTTGGACCTCTTAGTATACCTCCTTGAGTGACAGAAAGTTCTTCCTACACATTTTTGATATTCAACTTCATATGTGAGAGGTTGAGTATGTTTTCTCCATGATTGCGTTGCAATTATATTCTTAAGTGTGTGCATGCCTGTCTGTCGGTGCTGCCGGTTTGAATGAGAGGAGCGAGATGATTTTCTAACTGCTTTCGCATGGCTGAAATGAAAGGAAACAGTCAGGATTATTGCAGAAGAAATTCATGGCGACGCGCCCGCAAACTCTAACTACATTTCACGAGTCTCAAGATCCTGGACCGTTTTTAAATCATTATCAAGAGCTTCCACACACCCATAAAATTTAAGCCTCGATTAATACTATGAATTTAAGAACAGATAATGGACATCTGTCTGCAGCACAATTGAGAGCCCAAACAAAACCAAGTCCGAGTCCTGAAGAGAATCCCGGAATTGTTGGGGATTCGAAACACGTTGGCTGTTGAGTGTGGGGGAAGGTAGAACAGGGTGTGCCACGAGGGGACTGAATATAAATGATTTCCCCCTTTTTCTAGGTTGTCAACACCCTGAAGTAGGATATGCATCCCCACCCTCCCACAGGCAGGACAGTAGACATGTGTCTTTGAATGAGCAATTGTCCGCCTTGTGTTTTCAGTGCAAATGCAGGACTGGTTTAATTTCAGGCTGGCACACATAATTTATCGATGTTTGTCTTGTGATCATTGGTTTGCTGTATATATTTTTGTCATAAATAACGTTCGGTATTATGTATGTGTTGTATATATTGTCTCACAAAAGAAATGGTTCTAAAGCACGCATATAAATGTGTTGCAATTGTGTGATTTACTTTTAAAAGACATGTCCAATTGATTTATGAATGTCTTTTTGAATTATCAAAACTAAGCAGAATAAATGCTCAAAAACCTCAGAATTAGTGGTCTCAGGTTTAACGCGAATATTTAAAATAAACCTCCCTTGACACTTTTCTGTGATTTTAATGTCTATGTTAGTAGCAGCAATGATCTGCTCAATGGCTAGAGCTGCAGGGGTGCTAGATTTTACTATGAAATTGATATATGCTCACCTCTTTAGATGTGGGACTGTAACGCTGTAACGGCACTCGTGAGAAGCAATCTGTGGGGTTTTGATCCTTCCCCGGATTATGCACGATAGTGTAATCATACTCTTGCAGTCTCAATCCCCACCTCTCGATGCGAGGGCGCATCTTGGCTTTCAGATTTCCAAGATGGTGAGCAACGCCTGGTGGTCAGTGACAAGGGTGAAATGCTTTCCTTACAGAAACACATGAAAATGTTCACAACCCCACACTACACCCAGGCTTTCTTTTTCTGGCTGAAAATAGGCACGTTCAGTCTGAGATAGGCTTCTGCTAGTATAGGCCACAATGTGTCGCTGAGCATTTGGATGTCCATTGTGTTGAGCAAGGATCGCGCCCAACCCTACCGGGCTTGCGTCTACTACAATCTCAGTATGTAACTTTGGATGAAAGTAAGCCATTTCAGTTGCATTTTCAACTGTGTCTTTGATTTTCTTTAAACTTCGGTCACATTCAGAGGACCACTGGAAGGGATTATTCTTCTACGTCAGGTCTCTTAATGGGACACTCATCGTGGCAAAGTCACAAATATATCTGAAGCAACAGCTGGCCATGCCTAGGAAATATCGCAACATGGTTACATCTTGCGACGGACAGGTGGATGACAATACTTGTACCTTTTCAGGGTCAGGAGTCATTCCCCCTTCAGAGAAAATATACCCAAAGAATTTGAGTTTGGTTTTGTGAAACTCACACTTTTCTGCATTTAAAGTGAGACTTGCATCAGCGAGCAGATGGCATACTTGTTTAAGACATTGTCATGCTCCTTTTGTGTAGCCCCAAATACTAGCATATCATCACTGTAGTTAAAAGCATGTTTGTCAAGTTGAATTATTCGGTGAATGACATCCTGAAATATTTCTGCAGCAGACCACACGCCAAAGCTAAGTCTTTTGTATCTGAACAAACTAACATGAGTTGAAAAAGTAGTAATGTACCTACAGTTCTCTTCCAGCTTGAGTTGATGGAATCCTTTATTTAAGTCAAGACAGGAGAAGATTTTGGCACCATTCAGCTGTGTAATCATTTTCGCTATGTGTGGACCTAGATGTCTTTCTCTCTTGATTGCTTTGTTGGCCTGGCACAATAAACACAAATGTGTACCACACATCCACTGTCCTTTTTTGGCACTACCACTATGGGTGAAACCCATGGTGTCAGGCCAGTAGAGCGCTCAATGATGTAATGCTTTAATAATGTCTCTAGTTTTTTCTCGACGGCCTCCTGTAAATGAAAAGCAATCCAATGGTGTCGCTGAGCAACAGGACAAATGTCCTCATTGATGTGAAGTTGCACCTTCATTGTCTTGAGTTTCCCTAGTCCATGAAACAATGAAGGGAAGAGACTTACTATTTCAGAATGTGCATTGAGGTTGTAGTTGATGCATATTAGTCACATGTCAGCAGCAGTGTTGAAACTGAGTAGACATGCACTTAACAAAGTACCTTGGAGAACATGAATTGGTGCTTGTACGGTTGTTTTTTTATGCCACATATGACCCTTGACTTTGCAATGGCGTAGAAGCAGCCCATGTGTACACCTTTGTTTTCGATGGCATTAGACGTGGTACCGGGGAGAGTTCATTGTATTTTTCTGCAGCATGATATTGATCAATGCACCACTGCCTATAATGAAAGTTGTTGGGCAGCTATTCACCTTTAGCGTGATCTTGGGGCATCGGCCAAATGAGTTTGGTCACTTCAAGTGGCGATCTCTCTTTGACTTGTGTTCTTCTTTGGAAGCAGCCAATTCTATATGCACGTCTTCACTTCACCATTCCACATCCATCTTCTTCACTGTTGCTCGATGATGATGCTGAAGAGCCTTTGAAACATGAATTTAAGAACGATCGACTTTGTTTAGTTTTAACTTGCCTCAATTGATGTTGCTATTTGGCCTTGTGGGAGTGGCCAGAATGCTTTTGGATCTTTCTGGAGCCCTTTTTCTCTTCTCGTTGTGACGCACTTAGTTTCTCTTGTGCTTTGCAGACCATTATGAAATGGTTTTCTCTCCCACAGCCTTTGCATATGTGTCCAAATAGCTGGACATCTACCTTTGTGTGGATACGAGAATCCACATCGGTAACACAATTTCTTCTGAGACATCATCTTCTTGGCCTCCACTTTGTGTTTCTGCTCACTTTTCATGAACAATGCAGATTCATTCTGGGTTGTTCCAGCTTCTATATCAGCAGCCTGTCGATCTGCACATTCCTCAGCTCTTGCAGCCATGAGTCCCTTTTCCAGACTGAGTGTCTCTCTCAGCATGCGTCGCCTGAATGAATCGGAGAGGCAACCATCAATGACTCTGAGACGCATGGCTTCATTATTGAATTCACTGAACTTACAGTGCTTGATGAGGGTATCAAGTCTTTCAACAAACTCATCCATCGTTTCACCAGCTTGCTGTCTTGTCTCATTGAAAATGTACCTTTCATAGTCGACATTCGGCATTGGATTGAATTTGGCTTCCAACGCTTCCTTGATTTGAGGGAACCATATTTCATCAGCTTCTCGTACTTTCTTTATCACTTCTTTCACTCCGTCACCTGCAAGGTTCTTTAAGTATTTGATGATCTTTTGTCATCTAATTCTTCTAGAGCATCTATGAAGTCATCAAACGTTTTGATCCACACAGTCCATCTGGTGCGAATATTCTGCTTTTTGGTGGTGTTGAATGGTGGTGGTGGTTTCAGGAACACAGCAGCTTCAGAACTCATGTTGGGACTTACTGACGTTGTAAGTATATGGTGACCCAATGACGGCTGTTGCTCACTCGGACCTGCACCTTCTGCATCAGCTGTGTGCTTACATCTGTGTCGTCGCGCTCAGGCTGTATTATGGCGCCGTCTTCTTTCTTGACGGTAACGGTTTTGTCTCTTGCACATGTGTATCACCGCTCTCAACTTTTCGCATCGTACCTGGTTGTTATTGCCTTTAGCGTTTCTTTGCTCCTGGTCGTATCTGCCTTTATCACTTTCTTACACCTGGCTGTCGCTGCCTTTAGCACTTTTTGCTTTATGCAGATGGTGACTGTGTAACTCTGCGGCGCAGTATCTCTTCTTTTGGCTTTACCGGTAGACTTCTGGCGGGCTTTCTAATTGTGCTCCTCTGTAGGGCCTTCACTTTCTTCGTGGGCCTTATACGGGCTATAGTGGGGCTTTGACTCCACATATGCCAACTGTAGCCTGTTTTTTTGGGAGCACGTGGCATGCATGAGCAGTTTGCTGAACCTCAGCAAACTCTCAGGGAGAGCAGTATTGTTTCTTCAGGTCACGGATCCCACCCTTGTCGCCATTTGTAGCATCCACCCCAGCTCTGGAGCACACGAATGACTACGCCACACATGAACTTCTGTAATACACGTCTTTATTCTTCGGCATGCAACTGTTAACTTAACGCACGGCGTCATAGACTTTATTGACCACACCCAGACACACCCAAATACCTCCCAACTGATTATGTAACTTTGTAAGGAGTCCACCTAAGACCACAAGGGTCCTACTGCACAAGATCCCACGATACTACAGAGAGCTGTAGCACTGTATAAACTATAAATGGGAAATGTAGTTTGTGAATATAATATTTTATTCATAGGCTGCTATATTTATGTAGTGAGAAGCATAATCCTCACCTCAGTGTCCTTAACAGAACTGAAAATTCTTGTTGCAATAGCTATGATTTTTTTTTACTGTCCAGACTGTTGCAGCCCTTCAAGGCCCCTTTAGGCCATTACATTTGTGAAAAAAAAGTAATTTATGAAAATAAATTCTTTACACAGCAGGGCGGCTTGGCTCAAAATAAAGTGCCACTCAAAGTGTCACACATGAGGTCTTGCAATGTCACACAGAAAACTCTGCAAACATGGAAATGTCACACATACGAAAACTAACTTAGCTGCTATGCGTTCTGCAAACCTTTACAGTTCAACTTAAAAGCAATAATGCTAAGAAATTCTGAATTTGAACTATAGCTTGAGCAATTGTAACCGCCATCTTCTAACAAACGCTGTTTAATAATAGGCACCCGGGAGACCGCCATTTTCGTACTTTCTATGAGGGGGAGGTGCTCCAGCACGTCTTGTCATTCCATTGGTTGGGTTGGTGAGCTCCGCCCACCTCGCTATTTTCTGTCCGGACAACCCACTTTGCACCTCTACGGACGAACCTACTCCGGAACGTCATCATTTGGGTATGACCAGAATTAGCTCTGTTTGCTTTGAATGCAATAGTCACACAGTTTTATTTATCGCGCGCTTCAGCGTACCTTCGCTACGTAAAGAAAAGACGCAACGCAGTGCGCTGTTGGCATGGGGCGGAGTGTCTGTTTCGCAGGCAGCGCAGCCGTACAGCGCATGCGCAAAGGGGTGGAGCCAGGGGAAGTGGCTGCCGAGAAGGGGTGGGCCGATATGTGCATGCAAAGGTGGAAATTAAACACTATGGCTTGTGTTTGGGTTGAGGTTAGGAAGTGAAGATGGCCACGAAATCCTGTCCGGAGTGCGAGCAACAGGTGAGTGTGCTGGGATTCCCCGTCTCCTGTTTGGAGTGTGGCTGAGGGGTGGTGATCGCTGGTCATCCACCCTGCCTGGTGGTGTGCGGTACATAGCAGTCTTTGTGGCTCTCGTGTCTCCCTTATTTACCGTACCCACACCGGGAGGTCAATACTGTGCTTGTTGCTAACCTGTGCCCCAGTCGTGACAGTTAGCTTGTAGACAGCCTGCATAAGACAGGCATTATATAAGTGATATGCTAGTTACGTGAGACTGGTGCCATCCGTTGTGTCGACTTGTATTTGGCGGCAACGTGGTTTCCGTGCAGCCACTGTATGACTGGAAATAACGGCAGAAGGATATTAAATGTTATATTTACTTGTGCTTGATGGGTGACATATTCACTTTAGGATTGTGCACATTGTACTTTCTCAGCAGTTTTGCGGAGGCTGTTTTATGTGGTGACTCGTCGTCTGCTGGGTTAAGACAAACTGTGGGCTCGTTTTTATAATTATGATTTATGAACAGGCAGAGTTTTCAAGTTTCATCTCCATTGTCAAACAGTGTGTTACTTTTACAGAATGTTTATTTTTGTCTTCTATCATTTATGTCCATCATGTAGTAGCAAAATCTGTTTTATTATCGTTTTCCCACAATATATTCCTGACAATAATGCAGTATTGTTGGTGTTGCAATTTCCTCGTCATTATCTTTGGGATACAAAATGAAGTATAACATTTCTTTGATGGCTGTTTTAAGTAAATTACCCAATTTTTGTGTGGGGGTCCAATTCTTGCTCATGGTATGTACCTCTAACAGTTTTTGGTATGGCTTGCTGGTAGTGAAGATAATTTGGAATCAGCAATGTGCTTGTGCTAGAAGATGCACATTTGGATATATTTAAGAAGAGTGGGGGGAGTGATGCACACTATCCAGCATTCAAGGTTTGGATAGCTGCCGCTCCCATGGGGTACCTTTAGAACTTGAGATCCATGGTTTGCGTGGCCTTCTAGCTCCATTCGGTATTCCTTATGCCTCCTGTTCAACTTTTGATTTTAGTAATGCAGCATGTGTTTAGGTCTTCTAGTTCTTTATATGACATGCTGTGTATTGAGTGACTTTTATTGTGGTATATTTTAGTTTGAATTTACAAATCTAAAAATTGGGGAACAGCGATTTAGATATACTGCAATGGAAATGGGGGGAGGAAATCCCTTGCATACCACCGAATTTGCTGCGCCTGCCCCTTTACTGAACGTCTGCCTCTTGTTCAAACCATATGCACCTGACTGCTGCACCCTCCTTCCACACTTGCACTCACAGAATGCACCCACTCCATGGTTCTACCATGTCTGTTCTATACATCATGGTCATCCCCTTAGCTCTTCCTCTTGTCGTTCTCACCCATCAACTCCTGCATCTATATTTACCGAAAGAGGATACCTCCCATGTACTCCTCTTGTGCACCTCACTTACACAACTCTACCTACACCCTGCTTCGACTCTGCACCTAAATCTGTCGCTGTTTCGTATTTCCTCTATACATTGTTTCCACCTCTCTACATGTCCTCTGTACGTTGCCTTATTTTCTGGGTTTCTGAGTCATAAGATGAGTAGGTCACAGCTGCCTGCTGTATTTGCTTGTGTGGATTATGGTGTGTATGTTTGCATGCTTTTGTGTGCAGCAACATGCTTTGTGTGTTTATTCTTTATTTTATAATTGTAGCTTTGCACATTGGTTTGTGGTGGTCGTGATTTGTATGCATAGGAGAATGTATGGAGTAGGTAGATGTGTATGGTACAGTTAAACTTGATTGGTGTAGAAGGTCGAATCTGACCATTGGTAAGTGTACAAGGCGTATGATCCGCTGGTAGAATGACAGTGTGCTGGTGACACTTAATAGTGCATCGCTCCTTTCACACCTATCAATACAACAAAGGGGATAGAGAAAATAGCAGGCATAAACTTGCAGTGAGGTAGAGTTGCACAGCATTTTGCGATGGATTCTAAGGAGACCTGGCCTGAATACCATGTGCAAAGGGAATTGTAGAATACCAGGTAGGTCTGCAAAGTAGCGTATGGTGTTTGATCTGCAATTACAGTCTAGG
>CAWUFW010016582.1:100000-302610 GCA_963921515.1 Calotriton arnoldi
CTGCATCTTTCAGCCCAGTACTGGTCCTGAAAAGTAATTTTAACCGTACTTACCAGTAACTTGAATTTCCTTCCATAGGCTAACATTGACTGGTTTCACTTGGAAATTCTTCTAAGTGTGGAGTTTTGGAACTTTAAAATATTCCTCTAAAATCAGCCGAAATACGAATTCCGATTTACTCACCTGTTATCAGGAGAGACCTCAGTGCTGCATGTTTCAGCCCAGTACTGATCCTCAAAAGTAATTTTAACCGTACTTACCGGTAACTTGAATTTCCTTCATAGGCTAACATTGACTGGTTTTCAGCAAAAAGTTTCAAAGTGTTGATTTTCACAAACTACAAATATTCCTTAAAAATCGCTTGTATGACTTAAACGCATTCTTTCAACTGTTTACAGGAGATGCACCAGTGCTGGATCCAGGATCCAACACTGAGTAAGAAAAAGTAACGATAACAGTTTTTACCTGCTAAGTGAATTTCCTTCCATAGGATAACATTGGTGATTCTATGAGAAAAAGTTTCAAAGTGTCAACTTTTAAAATACAATAATATTCCTTAAAAATCACGACTGTAACCAAAACGCTTTACTCAACTGTTTACAGGAGATGTACCAGGACTGAATCTAGGATCCAGTCCTGTGGTTACAAAAGTAATCCATAAAGTAACTAATTGCATTTAACTAGAAATTCACATTGAGCTGAATGTTGCATTGTGTTTGAAAATGTGTTGCCCATTGCAACAACTGTAACTACTGTACTTAAAAGTCTATTGCCTATCTGCAAAGTATTTAAACTAAAGTAATTCATTCTGAGAAAGTATTTTTGTAATGTAATGTATAATGTAATTACAATGTAATTTGACAAATAAAATATGTAAAAAAAAATTGTTTCTAAAAATGTAGTAAATCAGTATGAAAAAAATTAATATAACAATTAATACATTTAAAAATTGTCATTTACAAAACCTTTGAAATTCACTGAAAAAACCGTAGGTTTCAGGCACGTTATAGTTAGAAATTAGCATTTAAAAAACCTTTGAAATTCACTGAAAAAACCATAGGTTTCAGACACGTTATAGTTACAAATTAGCATTTAAAAAACCTTTGAAATTCACTGAAAAAACCATAGGTTTCAGACACGTTATAGTTACAAATTAGCATTTAAAAACCTTTGAAATTCACTGAAAAAACCATAGGTTTTAGGGACAGTTATAGTTACTTGGACATTGCACTCGTACAAAACCCGTGAAATTCCCCGTTATAGTTAGTTCAGCTAACTATAACTCGCGCCCGCAATGCACTGCTGATGACGTCACATATTACATCACTCATGACATGGTCAGTGACATCACTGATGACATCACTGATGACATCATCCACGTGATAATCTGATGCACCTCCTCACACCCTAATATAATCTTTGATACACCCACTCTAAATTACAGACTGCCATTCGCAAAACCATAGACACTCCAACACCAATAACTACATACCCACTCACTGATTCTTAGGTCTACACACACACATCCACTCACTCACCCGTACAGTCACTCATACTTACGGTCACTCAGTACAGGACTATCATATGCACTCTTACTCCTATATAGACACTCAAACAACGCCACTCATCCATAGAGATACTCACACACCTAGTCAGTCATGCAAATAATTAAACACACTGCCATTTACTCACCTATACAGTTATACACACACCAGCTCACTTACTCATACAAATAGTAGCACATTGTTACGCTCTTATACAATCACTGATACAAGCACACAATCATCCATACAGCCACTATCACAATCACTCACTCTTGCTTATAGCTATTTATATACTCCAACACACATATATACTGCCTTTCACATATGTAGTTACTCACACATGTACCACTGGGACATACATTCACTCACTAACACACTCTTACACACACTTACCCACCCATACAGTCTATCACAGATGCACTCTTGAAACCATCCACCCAGTGAATCACCCACTCACACATCTATGCACAGAGTTGCACACACCCTCCCACACAAACACTCAGGCACCCATACAGATACTCAGACAAGCATTCAATAACTCATATAGAAAATCATTTAGCTATTCACAAACACATGCAGCCACTTACACAGCAACAGACAGACGGATACAGACATACACCCAGTTTAGTCACTAACCCATGCATTCAGTAAGATACGTTAAATCACTCACTTATAGAGTCAGTCACGCACCTACTAAATCATCCATACAGACACTTAGACACCCACTCTTTCTTCAATACGTCTTTTCCTATATATTTTAAAAATATTTAAACTTTACAGAAACAAGTCACTGGATGATGTCATCAGTGATGTCATTTGAGATGTCATCAGTGATGTCACTGACCATGTCATGAGTGATGTAATATGTGACGTCATCAGCAGTGCATTATGGGGCGCGAGTTATAGTTAGCTGAACTAACTATAACGGGGAATTTCACGGGTTTTGTACGAGTGCAATGTCCAAGTAACTATAACTGTCCCTAAAACCTATGGTTTTTTCAGTGAATATATATATATATATATATATATATATATATATATATATATATATATATATATATATATATTTCACTCATAGAAAAGCTTTTGGCCAGTCGTCTTCGTGTATTATTTTTTTATGATCTGGTTTAACAGTGTACCTATTCCAGACAATTATGTGAGCGTCGCTAGAGGGGGACTTTGGCTCCACCCACGTGTTGGGAACCAGGAGTACTTGTTTTGTTTGGGCAAAAGTTGTGTGCTTCCACACAAAAAGTGTTTGCCCTCCATGCACCTGTGATCATTCTGTTCATTTATTTATTCACCCGCCTGAAGTTGAACGTTCAGGGTCACACACGATATTGCAATGCTATTAAAGTGTCTTGGATAGGTAGATAATTTATGGTGCTTTTCTCTGGCACCAGCAAAGGTGGAAGGAGGGCAGTAATTACCTACATAGATTTTTAGATCTGGCTTGACAGTGCATTCATCAGGTGATCTATTGGCATTGCCAATGCTTGTTCAAATATTCTTCACATTTTATTTCTTCCCACTGTAGCTTATCATGGGGCAATGAGTCAGCCCACTTAAGTCAGTGTCTCACCTTCATTGCAACAGCATGTTGCTTGTGCACTTGTTTGCACATGTGAAGATTCACCAGCAAGTAGTCCTTTTCAGTGCTCGGGACAGTATGTAGGTGTCTATTATTTAATTTTCTAAAATGTATTTTGCAATGGGGCGTTTTCTAAACACACACTGGCTTCAAACTTTTTTATTTGTAATTTCTTTTGAATTGTTTTCACATATCGATGTCTGTTTGATATGTTTGCCAAAAAGAAACAAAATACAGGTGTGCCAAGTCTAGGCTGTTTGGATTTGCCACTGCTTGTTTATTTTTGTGCATCTTACGATATTTATACAATACCCAGTTACATTTAGAATAGCAATAGGTTTTATAGAGCATATCAACAAATGAGTTGTTGGTGCAAGCACAAGTATTGCCTCTCTCTCCCTCTGGTACTCCTTTTGTCCATCTTGGATGTATGTGTAACGGTAGTCAGTCAGTATTTTCCTGAGCTGTTACAAAATTGAAAATTATGATTTGTTATTGGAAATGGAGTAGAAGTTAATGGAGGCCTGGTGAATGCCTGCCCATCAATGACACCACCTTGGATAAATGTTTTTGGGCCTCTTGTTTTTGTGCTTCAAGTGTTTTTATTATGTTTTGGAACTCAGAGGTCCACATAAATACGATGAAAACATTATGCAAGGAGCAATACATACAACAAAAAGTATACAAATATATAAAATACAAGAGGAAGCCATTCAGCTTAGTACCATGCTCTACTTTTAAATAAAACTTCAAAGACATACTATGCAAATGCACAATGAATCAGTTAGGCGTTACAGTGCAATTGACGTCACATTGAATGTAGGAAAGGACAAACTAATATCACATGATTTAAATCTTGAATATAGTTCAAACAAAGGTCACAAAGACTCTCATCCCTAGGTATACCTTCCCAGGATCCAGTAACAATTCGTAACGGAAACAGGTTCAACCTAAATAATAAGAATTCATCTTCTTTACATGTGCCTGAAGCCATCTTCAATTCCTTATTCCCTACCCCATTTCTACTCTTTGAAAAGAAAGTCAGAATGGAAGCGTGAGACTTCAGGAGCGACAGATGAGACTGTGGCTTCTTATGCCAAATAGTTTTTTTGTTTTTAATAGTGTGGGAGGATTAAAGGATGTAGCAGTTGAGCCAGAGGTAGAAGTTAAACGATCATTACGCAAACACCTTGATGGCATCTTATGAACACGTCCTGAAGTAAAGTAGGCCATCTACAAAGAATCTACGCCTGCCCTATCAGTGATTGATTGAGTTCAATTAATTGAGTTCAACAATAGTCTAACCAGCTTATAAACTTGCTAGGTGAGCTTAGTGGGCTTGGAGTCCTGGTGCACTAACTGCTTGAGGTGCTAGAAACAAGACACAAGGTAGGGAAGGTTGTGAACACTGAGTTCACAGACTGCACCCTGACCTAGCATGGCTGTCTCTGTGAGGGAGAGCTTAACCCATTGTGGCCACTCGAACAACCACTCTACTGCTTTCAATATTTTGGTATTTGAGTATATTTCAATGATTCAAATCCAAGATCATGTCCAGGAACCAGTAACCACACAACGCTCATCCTGAGGTCGAATTTGAAGAATTGTTTTTAACAATATCCAGCAGGCATAGCAGTGATGACAAATTTAGCAGAGATATAAGTAATAAAATAAAGGTGGGCTAAACCAGCAGGCAGCAAGAGAGACTAGGTCCAGGCATCCAAATGACAAGCAGAAGGTTAGCAATATCTAGCAAAAGATAAAAATGAGTGCAGGCTCCCTACCAGGAGACACAAGCTGCACCGACCAAAAGTCGGCCGCCTCCGCACCTTCAGGGTGGCCTTCGGACTAAGCCTCCACTGCACACTAAATGCCCTAAAATGCCACTATAGCGCAAGATCGTAATGTCCAGCTCATCACCTTGCGTCACCAATACTTCTGCCTGCCTCTTTCCCTCCCGCCTTTTGCCTTCTGGAGGGGGGGAATAAAAATACAGCACCTGGCAGAAGAATTTTACGAGGGCAGAACCAAATGCCCCCTCCACGAAGGACTCTCCTGTTGGATACAGACAACCCTCGTGCTATGGCTGGCTCGCACTCCGCAATTTAAGCCCTACCTCAGTGGGGCTGAGAGAGCTTTAGGGAACCAGAGAAGGCCATGGCACTTGACACTAAATCCTTGGGGCTTCAGACTCTAAACTCTGGCCTGGCTCACCCCAGGAGCACGGAGCACACTCGCATGTCCCCTTTGCTCCACTCCAGCATAAAATCTGCAAGGTGGGGGCGAAGTAACGTAGCACGGGGCTCAAAGACATGGAGCTTGGAGCTCACCGACTCACTTTGCTCCACTCTGCTTCTCGCTAAACTGGCACCTGATGTCAGAAGGCGTGGTGGGTTCACTAAATGAAAATCTCTTGTCGGATTCTGTCCGGCTGGTCCTAGAAACAAAGGGGCCTTCTGTTGCCTAGAAACAAAATGCAGATATAATAAGGAATAATATGGAACATTTTCCTGCACTTAATTTCTCCCACTTAACAAAATGGCTGCATTTTTCAGTTTAACTATGACACCGTTTCTACCAGCCACTGGGAGAAAGATGCCTGCTTTGTGTAAAGGCCCTGTAGACATGGCGCTATATTTACAGCAGAAAAATATAACCATTTATTTAAATAGGAGGAATTTAAAGTGAAGAAACATGCTTTATAAAATATAAAAACGTAATTGGCTTAATCAAAAGTGGAGAAAAACATTGACTCAAAGTTTCATAGAAATATGTTTATCTACTTAAAATTTCTCCCATTTGGAAGGAAAAAAATAACAGTATTTTTCATTTATAAATATGGCACAGTGTCTACCAGCCCCTGGGAGCAAGAGGTCTGCTGTTTGTAAATACGGAACTTGGAAATAGGATAAAATGAAGAGTTAACATAATCATTTAGTTAAGACTTCATTTTAATTTTTCTCCAATTTAAAAGAATTGAGAAACATTTTGTTCTCATGCTCCAGTGTATTTGGCAAGGACTTTTATTTAAGATTTAAATACCTCCGTGCATCACCTCTGTGACCTGGGTCATCTGACTCCAGCACTGCTCATTATCACGCCCGGCTACCTGAAGTCTGAAGATAATAATGTAAAATAAACACAAACTTCCCTTAACTTTAAAAGGAAAATGTGACCCTGTGCTGATTGAAAAATGAACTCAAGGCTGTGAGTTAATCTGAAGGAGTCTGTGAACCGCCAGTAGCTCGCGATCAACTGGTTGGAGACACTTTGAAAGGTTATAGAACTCTTGAGTTTACGTGTAATATTCTTATGTACGCCAAGAGGTACTTTATCCCTTATGATTAGGGCTCCCTGTTTTATGGTGTTTTTTTTTTTTTTTTACATTTCCGTCTGTATTTGTTTGTCAACTTTATCTGTATTTATCCATATTTATTATGGGTTTTGTGAAAAAAATAAAGCTGAAACTGGTATATTTCCACATTCATTTAACCAATAAATATGCAGTCCTGCTTAAATGTTTCAGTGATATGAACACCCGCAGAAGATAAATCAATGCACTTATATGAAAATATGCACATTTCAGTATCGGCCATGTGCATATCCACTGCTATTTAAGCCTCTTTACTAAAATTCCTTTTTTTTTTTTTTTTTTAAACCCCTTTAACTATCAATCCACACAGTTATTGGCCTGGCAGTCACGGCAAAGTGTATTTATAATCACTCAAAAAGCACCCAATTTCCGTTTTTATCCACATTTAAAAATAAATACAGACGAGAAAATAAATGTTTTTCTGTCAGTATTTATCTGTAAAAACGGAAAACGGGGAGTCTTACTTATGATACATAGCACACCATCACCTTTCCCCAAACCACTTAAAACCTTAGTGCGTAGCTCTTTCATATGAAAGAGCTATCATGTTTGCAAGAATGCGAATAAGAATAAAACCTCTAGTGCAAAGATAAACGCGTTAAAAAACCTGTTGGACATTTCAATACAAGTTGGTTAAAAAAAAAAAGCTGCAGTAGCTCAGAAGATATAGAAACATGTATAAAGATTTTAGCTCTTCTCTCTAAGTAGAGCAAAACATATACATTCCCTCTGCTTGTCATGGTAAGCTATTAAAATAGAACAGAAGAAAGAAAAGCCACATTCGATTAGTTGCTTTAAACAGCGCTTGTATTATGCACTGTGGCCTGACCTGCCTTTCACCTCGGCTGGTGGCTCTGTCAGCAGGCATTATCACGTGGGAACTCAATTGTAATAACCTTATAATAGTAGAGTTCTGATGTGTTTTCTGTATAATTGGCGACTTGGTGTGTCACAAGTCACTGATTTATATAGAAATTAGTGACTGCTGTTTATACAGGGATTACAGAATCCTCTGTATTATAGATAAATAGAGATGAGATACTCCCACTTGCCCTCTGTCCTAGAATATGCAAGTTCCCATGGTACCTCTTAAAATCTGGGGGGATGTGTAATTGCCCATGCGTTAAAATATCTCTGCCCTCCAGGCAGCCACCATGCCTTCACTTGGGATGACTGGGGACCTCAAAACGGAGAGAAGAGGAGCCTGGTCCAAGTTCAATTGCCCTAGTACTCTGGGCGTGGTCTAGTCGGATGCCTTCTTGGGTGGTGTAAGCTAAATAACATTGACAAGTATTTCAGGGACAGGAATGCACAAGGAAAAATGTTGTCACTTACCATGATAAAATAGTCCCTAGTCACCCACCACCTCTAGCCCCCTCCCACACCACTTCCTTTGGAGCAGTACATCAACTTTTCTTCAGACCTTCTCGTCTGAGTGCAATACATATAAAATTTTAGATGGGTAACAGTGAAATATGGAGATTTTCTTTTTTGAAGAGGCGTTCTGAGTGACTTCAAACAGACCACACAAACAAAACCA
The DNA here is from genome assembly GCA_963921515.1 of Calotriton arnoldi. Classification (NCBI taxonomy): domain Eukaryota; kingdom Metazoa; phylum Chordata; class Amphibia; order Caudata; family Salamandridae; genus Calotriton; species Calotriton arnoldi. The sequence continues at coordinate 108,049 of CAWUFW010016582.1, forward strand.
TGTCCTCATTAAGAGAGCATCCCCCTACTCCTGCCTCAGTCTTGTTCGTGCGGGTGGTAACTGTTTCTGGAACATGATACGTGTAACCACATGATGAGGTGATTTTGTTCCTCGGGAGGTTTATGTTTGTGTTATGCATTACTGCACTGTCACAATAATTTTATGCTTTAAAAGGTGCAGAACACTTTTGTGACTTGAAAGGGTATTTTAATGTGTTGTTGTAGGGGAGCAGGTTATGTTATTTTGCACTTAGCTTGTGGCTGTGTAGAATACATGTATGGCTCAGTTGGCAATAAAATAGAACATTTATTCTGTATGTTTTAAAAAAAATTTTTTTTTAAACTTCTGCCATTTCTAAAGCTTTCCAATTTGACTGTTAGGCTGCTTGCTTCCAGAAACCGAACTCGATTTGTAGCTATAATTGCAATGACTTACTTTTCTGATTTGAACATTAGCTTTTGTTCGAGCTGATCAAACCAATTGCTTCTTTCCTTCAGGGTTGACCTTCTCTGTAATGCTGAAAATAGATCGTATGTATGAGGAGGGTCACCTCTGTGAGGGTTGTGATTCCAGTCCACACCCTCCTGCGGCAGATGTTTTTGTTTCTGCTGTGTTTACCCTGGACAGCACGCTCGTTAAACCTTCACCTACATTACACACAATAAGCAGAACCACATTCAGTTCATTTTTCTGTACTATTTTCCAGGGAGCTGCGAAATTGCAATTTGATATATTATGTCAACATTCAGTGTCTTCTGTGTGCCAAAGCATACCCTTTTTTAAAAATATATAACGTACAGTGACTTAAATATGGCCTATTTTAAAATTGAGAATCTGCGAGACCAGTACAGCTGAATATTGTCTAATATCTGGACACTGAATGCGCGTATTTAATATCTGTGTCGCTCATAAAAGGCTGAGGCTGCCCTTGTCGTTTACAGAAATTGCTTCCCGCACTTCACCGCCAGCAAAAGCTACGTTGCAATATAATCTTTTCCCTCCTCCTATGCTCTGAGAAGTCTCCAAACATCTGGCGGCCAAAAATGGAAATGGTAAAAACAAAGCTCAGCCTTGGTGCAAACAGCTGCATACAACAGAATATGAAACTCAAGAATTGAAGCTCTAAAATGTGACAGCAAGAGTGTCTAGTTAAGATTACAGCTCTAAAGAATATCCATACCACCATTAATAGATTGGCATGTTATTTACACACCTGTGAGGAGAAGCATGTAGTCTTGTATTTTATACTCGGTACAAATTGCCTTCACCTTGGATGTTCTTGCAGCCTATATAGAATATTAAGGACGCATGGCCTCTCATTCTTGTTAATTTCTGTGTCTTGCAAAAATAATTAACAACACGTATCCAGGTAGAAAACTGAGCTCTTCAGACTTGTCGTTGCTACTCAAATTCCTGGCTGGGCTGTCTTGAAATGGATTACTGTGCAAAAAGGACATATTACTTGAACCATTTCTATTAAACTAAAGTCAATAGGCAGCTACCAGGCAGTCACACTCAGGGGCCGATTCCGATTCAGGCCGGAAATCTCTCCGATTGAGCCGGACCCGGAGAGATTTCCGACCGAATCGGACCCGTGCAGCCCGACCAAACGAGTACGATGCGTCCGTATGCTATCGTACGCGAGTTGGTCGGACTCCCATTGAAGTCAATGGGAGCCGGTCGCACAACGCGTACGCGGGCTCCCATTGCCTCAATGGGTGCGAGGCGAACAAGGGCGCCCCTACAGCGGGTACGCGGCAAAGCGACTCGCGCCGTACACGCATAGGTAGGGGGGATGGGTCCCCCCTGTGTGCGACTCACGCGGCTACGCGTACAGGGGGGGGTCCGACACGGACCCCCGAAGTACGGCTCCGACTGCTCTTTCGAGCCGGACGGCGCGTGTCGGTCGGATTGCTCGCGGCGCGCATCGTACTTACCCGGCCGGGGAACGTCTCCATTGCGCGGTGCGAGTCGTGTCCGAGTGAGTCGGTCGGTGCGGTTAGACCCGAGAACGAGTCGGTCGGAGCGGTTAAGACGCCCGAATAAGTCGGTCGGCGATTTTGCATCGTACTCGCTCGTCCGGACGCGCGTACGAATCGGTCGGGAAATAGGGCTCCGAATCGGATCCGGTTATGCCGAATCCGATTCGGAGCCCTACCGGCCGAGATCGGAATCGGCCCCTCAGTGTCTACTGTCTGAAGTAGAAAAATAGAATTCTTGCTACACATGACCCTGTCTGTCCAACCTAAGGTACATGGTCCAAACTCTGAACAGAAATGCCAATCGAATAAGACTTTGTAGGCTTGACCTCAGTGGCCATAGGAAAGCCATTTGCAATAAAAAAAATATTGCACGTTTGCGATGAACAAACAGTATAATAAAGAAAGGCGAAGAAGGATCATATCATGACGTTGGGTCAGGACTCAGAAAAGGTGCTTAGGCCTGTTGATATTTGTAAGATGCAATGTTAGTCTCAGACGGGTAGTAATTTTAATTTAACCTGTGCCATAGCACCACTTGTAGGGCTCTTGTCAGGGTGCAGGTCGACGATCCTATTACAGTTTCACAACAAGTCTTTCTCCAGGGTTTCACATTCTTCAAATGGGTTATGTGTAAAATGACTGCTTAATTGAATCAACTGTCTTGCAGATATGGTTGTCTGAGACTCTTTTACTTAACCCTTTCTGTAACTGTTTCACCGTCATTGGCACTATCTTATTCAGTGAATGGACTTCTGGTTTTCCTGGGGTAGATGGCTCTCAACCAACCTCCAATCATGGTTTTGCACTCTTTATGGAATGGCATCAAAGTAGCGGGGGTAAACCAAGTGGAAGGGTCCTGGGTAGCAGTCCTAGGGTGGAAGCTGGATTGGGAAGCAGACGTCCAAAGAGATGTGGTTTCCAATGGTATGCACGTCGAGCTAATGGATTCCTATCTGTACTCTGCTGTCATTTAGTGTGTAGGCAGCTGTCAACAAGCTGAAAATAGCCCACACATAAGCTCTCCCGCTCACTCTCCCTGCTCATGTCCTTTCAGAATGAGCCAGTGTCCCGACACTGGGCTCTCTTAACGTAACACATCCAAAGGAAGGCTGACCGCCAATTGCTGGGAAGTAAAGGAAGCTTTCACCTGTGGGTGTCAAGCTTACTTCAGGGTGCTCCCACCCTCAAGCTGGACTATCAAGAGGATGTTACTCTGTTACATAACATGTGCAACCAAATAAGGTCTTGCGTCGGGTCCTCTATCTCTGCGTGATTTCAATTGACTTATCGGGCCCTGGCTTAAGATAGACTTGCAAATGAGCACGAGATTTGTATGGCTCTCTGTTGAGGTGTTGACCATTGTGTGCTGCGCTAGTCTCTTCCTCTTGAGAAAACTGACAATTACTTCACCAAAGCTGTGGTGCGACCTCCCCAGGCTGCTACATGTATATGAGCTTACTTTAATGTTTTTTTTTAATTTTATTAGATTTTTCAAGTGTTTATAACAATTGCAACTTCAATGCCAGCATGCCACCAATACATTGTACATAATATAAGCATCTTGTAATGCCGTTTACTGTAGAATTAAACATATTGATGATGTGCTATCTTAGTTTTGGAGCAGTAATGTCCATAACGCTTTTAAGTTTCGGCTGATGCCGATAAAAGGTAGGCTGTGAACTGACTCCATATATCCTTGTATATATCCTTTGGTCTTGAGGGCTGGGGGAGTTCCTCAATGTAAAAGTTAAGGTGATCTCTGCAGTACGCCATGTCTTTTATCCATTGATCCAGTTTAGTAACTGCCCTTTTACCCAAGTGAATGACCACTCTTCTTTTCACTAGTAATAGAGCCACCAGCCTACGACTGGCCGGCTGCAGCGGCTTAACATGACCAAGAAGATGCATGTGGGGAGTGCGTTCAACCTGCTCCATCATCATATCTGAAAGGGCCTGAGTCGCCTGCACCCAGAATCGATGATTGGGGCTGCACTCCCAGGCCAGGAGAAGGAAGTCTGCCTCCTCGGCCCTGCAGCGATCAAATTGTGTCTCGGTGCAGAGCCCATACTTTTGTAACTGAAGAGGAGTGTAATACATTTGTTGTAGGTGCTTAAAATGTATAATCTGTAGATTTCAATTAGATGTAAGCCTGCTCATTAGTGCGCAGCAAAACTTCCTGTCTCCTAAAGTAAGTGAAGCTTCCATGTGGTTGTTCCATTTATCTAGTGTGACGTTCAGGTCTGCGGTTGTCTCTCTTTGGGAGGCATTGTATAGTCTGGTGATAAGTCTTTTACATGTGTTACATGTAAGTAGTGTCTGCAATGCCATCAATGTTGGTGGTTCGTCTGGAAATTATGGATGGAGCGACTTAATGGCTGCACAGAGTCGATGATACATAAAAATTAGCAGTGGGGTCCGATGCTGTCTTTGCAATATATCATCTAGTACTATGAAGCTCCTTCCCGGGTAGATATCTTCCATGTTTCTCAACCCTGCTTCCATAAGTATGGACAGTGTCTTGGGCTCCTGTGTAACTGAGACAGCCGGGTGGTGAAGCAATGGCAATGCTGGTGCGTATAGAGGGGACTTGTTTGGCCGAAAACTAAGTGCACGCCAGGCCGATGTGGTGAGATTTATATATATGTATAGAATATTTGATTTCTGCCTGTGTGACGTCTATGCATGTATGTGGAAGAATGGCCCTGCGAGGTATGAGGTGGGGGATTGTCTCTTTCTATAGCCAGATAAGGGGTGTATTTTTCTGGGGGGGGGGTAATACCAGTAGTGGACAAACTGCTTGCGTGCATAAGTAATAGAAGTGCAGGTCTTGGGCACCGAACCCACCCTGTTCATATGGATGGGTGAGTGTGCTCCATCTAATTCTAGGCTGCTTGCCCTCCCAGGCTCAGGTGATCATATAGGATCTGATGGTTTTAAAGAAGGCATGCGTCAGTGTGAGGGGAATATTATTAAACATGTATAAAAACTTGGGCAGCACTATCATTTTCATGACCGCCTCTCTATAAGCAAGTGACAAGGGCAGTTGCGACCACTGGGTCACCTGATCTTCCAGTTTCGAAACTGCATTGTTGGTGAAATCGTGGAGCTGCCTCCGGGAGTCTCTGCCGCACCACACGAGCTAAGGGCTGTAGTGCTGAAGCAAATAAGATTGGTGACAGTGGGCCCCCTTGTCGTGTTCCACAATATATTTTTTAGTGTATCCGATGTGCTACCGTTGATACGCATCCTTGCCATTGGGTCTGTGTACAGCAGGCAAATCCATGGCAGAAAAGCCTGCTACATTCCATATGGTGGAGAACTGTGAACATGTATTCCCAACCAGTCTGTGAACATATAAATGGACCAGAATACCAGGGGGAGCAGTGGCGCAATATCTAGCAATGAGGGCCTGGGACGCAGCAAACAGGCGACCCACCCGTAGGTCGTATACATTTGTTAGTCAATTATGTAAGTGGGATTAACTAACCCGGCCTGATGCTGTGTCCTATTTCGTTAGTAGTTCAGTGAGGGCTCGACCTCCACAATGGTAGGGACAGTTAAGGTATCAAGCTTCCACAGGTAAGATTCACAGGGTATAACTTAAGCACACCCCATGGTTTCTTCTGCCTCCACATTCCGGCGTCTGGGGATGTTGACTCAGATCGTGGTGGGCTTCGCCGTGTTGGTGTCACTGACTTAACAAAGTCCATAGCTGTTTTCGGCATGGCGAAGATTTTGTCCATACCACTGTGTTCAATGCAAAGTCTGGCTGGGTAGAGCATGGCGTATGGTATTCCAGCTGATTGTAATCTCTTTTTGACCTGCAAAAATTCCATCTATGGATTGCAGGCGTTGCTGCATAGCTAGTAGTGTGGTAGCGCCCTGATTTTGTAGTTCCTGTTCGGAGTCCAACAGTGTATGATGCTGGGCTCGGAGTGTACACTTGGTCTCGAATGCGAGCCGGGATGCTGCTTGTCTGTTTTGCCCGTGGCTGCTAGCGCAACGTCACCAACACGCGCAACTGCGAGGAGGCCCACACAGATACAGATCAGCGGCCTTCAAGTGTCTGCAGAAGCACCCCCTATTCCAGATCGTGAAGCCACCAGGGGAGACCGCCCCCCCAACATCTAGGGGGCGTTCTTATTCGTCTGCGGCGCTAGGCCCGGCACTATGCAAAAATCATGAGCCTTTGATTTGTTATAAATGCATCAGGCGCCTGGCACAGTTCAGTTAGTCTCAATCTACCTGGGGGCCAGCAACACTCTCACGCAGGCGCAACCGTGTCAGCTATGCAGTCTTCTACAGCTCACCTCCTATGCTTTGGCTTGTGATGCGGCACCGCGTGTTGCAGCCTCTAACTTATGCCCTTTATGATGCCATGGGTCAATGCAGTCGATTTGTGGGCCCCAGCTCGTCTAATCCACACAGGGCTAGGCTAGTTCAGGCTCTCTGGTTTTCTGTGCGCTCTCTGCTGGATTGCCTGTATCCATATAAGCAACCACTCAATTTGCACAGCCCCCGCTGAACATGTTTGATTATCTAGCGCTCTGCTCCTATGCGCTAATTTGGGTAGCCTCTCGCATACCACCCACGGCCCGGGCAGCCTATGGGCAGCGTCTCTTATTTCAAAGTATCCATTGAATTCCTGCCGAGCGGGCGTGTGATCAGTGCACCGCTGGATAGGGATGCATAGACCTTGCATCTGTGGCCCCGGCAGGGCCCGCTCGTTTGCTCCCAGCACTCCGCTGTGAATGTACTTACTTCGGCAGGTCCACACTCGCCGTTTGTGGCCCAGGCGCCGTGTTTGTAAAATTGTTCTGCCTATGGCACCAGGGGCCCTCCTCTGATCCGACCTCTGCCGCTCACGCAGTCAGTGCTGCAAGGGGCAGGGCTTCCAGCATTTCACAGCCGATCCACACAATGATTGGCAGCAGAGGCCCCCAGCGTCCTTGCCTCACCACCTACCGCAGCCCTCAATGAGTCCAGACGGACACACAGGGCCACAGCGCCATACCCCGCCGGCCTCTGGTAGTGCGCGCAGGGGTTATGTGCCACTCCGTTGCAGTCGGCTCTGGAGCACCAGCCACAGTGACGCCCTCCATCGGCGCCAGCAGCTGGGAACCTCCACCGCAGCACCTACAGCACCCGGGGCCGTGTGTACCAGGGCATATCGCTCTTCACTCCGCTCTGCTTCTTGCTGACCACCTCTATTGTTTTGCTGGTTAGGCCAACGCGGTATCGCAGACCCCGTGTAGTTTCTCTGCCCTATTTCTGTTGCAGGCACTGCTTTTTAGATCGTATCCTTCGCCAAAATCGTTGAAGGCAGTACTCCCCTTTTTTAGAGGACAGATGGCAGTCAAATGGGCGGATATTTGGCGGTTGGCATTCCCGGCCGGCAGAGCTACACTAGAGTGCAGCCTTCTTGCTGTGGGCTCTCTAGCGCCCCCACTTAAATGCTTGGATTCCCCCCACACCCTCTCTCTCTCCCCCCTTGTGCTCCACCATCTTGTCACCGTTCAGAAAGGGTGAGAAGAACTTTACCTCTCTGGCTGTGCGAAGTGGCCAGAGAGTCTCCAAACATTAGTTGGGATAAAACTTCCAACCCACCACCCCCAGGCTTGACATGGCCCAAGGATGTCCATTGTATCTCTGGCTCCTTGGTCTGCCCCAGGCTGTTAGTTTTGCCCTTCATGTTGGCATACCAGAACCTGAAGCTGGTGGCAGCTGGTGTGCCTGTAGAAGTGGGAGCCTGCTGCCCTACCTCTTCTGCATCTAGTGCAGCTTTCTCCCTGACCATGGAGAGCAGGCAAAAGATTTCATGGCAGGCTGTATACTGTTAACATCTTGCAGCAATCGCTGGAGCAGGTCTGGCTTAAGTTTCTCTGGATCTTCTAGATTACCAACAGACGTTTGTATCGAGTGGGAAGTACCTGCAGAATGGAAGGCTAGGCATCAATGGTGCTCTTTCACCGCTCACTGCAGAATTGGAAGGACATGGTCTCTACCAGGGGTTCAACCCACCATGGGAGCTGCAGAGGGGTAGGCGCAGAGCACCCAACAAGCTAGTATTATGCAGGCTGTTAGTACAATGAAAAAGTGAAAGTTGGCAGGGGTGGGTGTACACAGGGCTCCTCCTGCTTGGAGATAAACTTTCCTTCTTTTTAAGGGCAACCCTTTACACCTCCTCGCAAATTCAGATCTAGCACACAAACTTTTCTTTTTCTTCTGCTAAACTGTTCATTAGAAACATTCGAAACCAGCTGATCCAAATGTGTTTCTGAAACGATGGCTTTTTAATAAACTATGCTCGCTAGAAAACTGTATCACATAGCCTTTTTATCTGTGTATATTGGAGGCAGAAAGAAGCTTGTTCTTTGCAGACGGACAAGAAAGTTGCTTAAAATCGTCACTTAAGTATTCACGTCGCGACTTGTGAGGACTTTCTGCAACTCCTTAAAATAACATGGAGCCTGTAGTTGCACAAACGTGCATGAAAGCAGTACAGATCCACCGGGAAAAAAACCCTTCTGTGAACCTTTGTGTTAAGAGCTCGCCTGTTTATTTGAGGCCAGAGCTCACGGTCGCACAGGAAGCCACAAGTGGCTTATTGAAGATCAGCTGACTCGTACAAAAGGTCACTGGCGAGCTCTGAAGGGCTTCTCAAGGCTGGAATGTTTGTACTCCATAAATCAGAACGAAACAAGCATTGGCATAGCCAATAGGTCTCGCCTTTGGGGCCTTATAAGTGTTTAGCCAGAGCTATTGACTTTGCCAATGTCTTCAAGCTGTGCTGTAGAGAAGTGTGGCTGCTGTGCGGCATGCTGAAAAGTTATAATAAAAAAGTGTCAGAAGCATTTTTGTTACTTTATATATGACCAAGAAGGCATTATGTAAAACTGAACGACCATATTAAAAAAAGTATTTACAATAAAAAATGTCCTCAGTTTTCTTTTGTTCTTGCAATGCTGGCAATGGTTGTTTGTTAAAGCTTTTTTTTTTGAGGGGGCATAAACAATCGGAGGGTGAAGGTTGGGAACTAGTACCTGTATTATAACACTAGCAGCGGCCAGACGCTAGGGGAGAATCAACAGATGCCAGATTCCGAGAGCAGGCTGAGGTGGTGCTGAGTGATGCTGAGGTGGTAGTGGTGGTGGTGACTGTTGCGGAGACGATGCTGAGGTGATGCTGAATGATTCTCAGGTGTTGCTGAGTGATACTGCTGTGGTGCTGAGTGATGCTGTGGTGGTGCTGAGTGATATTGTCTTGGCGCTGAGTGATGCTGTGGCGGCACTGAGTGATGCTGTAGCGGCACTGAGTGATGCTGTGGCAGCACTGAGTGATGCTGTGGCGGCCCTGAGTGATGCTGTGGTGGCGGTGAGCGATGCTGTGGCGGTGCTGAGCGATGCTGTGGCGGTGCTGAGCGATGCTGTGGCGGTGCTGAGCGATGCTGTGGCGGTGCTGAGCGATGCTGTGGCGGTGCTGAGCGATGCTGTGGCGGTGCTGAGCGATGCTGTGGCGGTGCTGAGCGATGCTGTGGCGGTGCTGAGCGATGCTGTGGCGGCGCTGAGCGATGCTGTGGCGGCGCTGAGCGATGCTGTGGCGGCGCTGAGCGATGCTGTGGCGGCGCTGAGCGATGCTGTGGCGGCGCTGAGCGATGCTGTGGCGGCGCTGAGCGATGCTGTGGCGGCGCTGAGCGATGCTGTGGCGGCGCTGAGCGATGCTGTGGCGGCGCTGAGCGATGCTGTGGCGGCGCTGAGCGATGCTGTGGCGGCGCTGAGCGATGCTGTGGCGGCGCTGAGCGATGCTGTGGCGGCGCTGAGCGATGCTGTGGTGGCGCTGAGCGATGCTGTGGTGGCGCTGAGCGTTGCTGTGGTGGCGCTGAGTGTTGCTGTGGTGGCGCTGAGTGTTGCTGTGGTGGCGCTGAGTGTTGCTGTGGTGGCGCTGAGTGTTGCTGTGGTGGCGCTGAGTGTTGCTGTGGTGGCGCTGAGTGTTGCTGTGGTGGCGCTGAGCGATGCTGTGGTGGCGCTGAGCGATGCTGTGGTGGCGCTGAGCGATGCTGTGGTGGCGCTGAGCGATGCTGTGGTGGCGCTGAGCGATGCTGTGGTGGCGCTGAGCGATGCTGTGGTGGCGCTGAGTCATCCTGTGGTGGTGCTGAGTGATGCAGTGTTGGCCCTGAGTGATGATGTGGTGTCGCTGAGTGATGATGTGGTGTCGCTGAGTGATGATGTGGTGTCGCTGAGTGATGCTGTTGTGGCGCTGAGTGATGCTGTTGTGGCGCTGAGTAATGCTGTGGTTGTGCTGAGTAATGCTGTGGTTGTGCTGAGTAATGCTGTGGTTGTGCTGAGTAATGCTGTGGTTGTGCTGAGTGATGCTGTGGTTGTGCTGAGTGATGCTGTGGTTGCACTGAGTGATGCTGTGGTTGCACTGAGTGATGCTGTGGTTGCACTGAGTGATGCTGTGGCTGCACTGAGTGATGCTGTGATGGCGTTGAGTGAGGCTGTGATGGCGTTGAGTGATGCTGTGATGGCGTTGAGAGATGTTGTGTTGGTGCTGAGTGATGCTGTGCTGGCTCTGATTGATGCTGTGCTGGCTCTGATTGATGCTGTGGTTAAGCTGAGTGATGCTGTGGTGTTGCCGAGTGAGAGATAGAGTGAAGATATAATGCCCAATTAGAGAGGGTGGTGAGAGAGAAAGAGAGAGAAAGGGTGTACATAGAATAAAGAGTGGAGCGGGATAGAGAGAGAGAAAGAAGGGGAGAGAGAGTGAATGAAGGAGTTTGAAAGAGAAACAGATAAAGGGGTGAGAGAGAATGAAAGGCTAAAAAAGATAGAGAGGGGAGAGTTAATTAAGTAGAGAGAGAATTAGAGAGGGAGAGAGAGAGAAGGAGAGAGACAATAAGAGTGGGGGTGTGGAGTTTAAATAGAGTGAAGAAGTGACGCGGAAAAAGTCACCTTAAATATAGCTTTGTGCTTTGCGCGAATAAATATAATTTAAAAAAACAGTGAGAGACAAAAATACTAGTAATTAGGCTGTGACTCCCAATATAAAACAAATAGCGATATAAGGTGAAATCAACCCACCGAAGCAATATTTCTACTAGACAAAAAAAAGCTTGCATTTCAATGCTAATCGCTGTTGTTTTTCATGTGACTGTAGTCCAGGGCCCTCAGTTGGTAATGTGAGCTGCTGCTGCGATTGAAACATCAGAGTCCAGAGAGTTAATGAGCCATGACGAAATGAGGACGAGATAGGAAACCCAGATGGCAGCTGCGCGTGCACGCCATCGTGAACTCAAGCTGGTCGCCAGCCGAAAGCCAGTGTTTGCACTTCCAAAACCCGCTTACTAAAACTCTCGGCCAGACCAGCGCAAGCGCTGGTGCAGGCCGAGACCTAAAAACACTAGGCCTTGTGTGTGCCTGGTCCTGGTGACGTTAGTGGGGCATCAGGGGTAAGCTGTGCTCTTCATGATTAGAGAGCCTATTCTGGTATGCCCAGCTTAGTTTTTCATTGTTTCATAGACTACACAATGAGATCCTAATAATAGCACATAATACCTAAAAGGTATTGTGGTTTGTGCATTATAAACGGCATGTTTTGTTATTATCGTATGGTTATAAATATTATTAATACAATTGTTGTCTTCAATTTTATTGTTGTTGTCGGTATGATGTTGTGAGGTCGTCGTTATGTGGTTATCACCCATAGTTTTGATTCTAAACAGCCGCATAATTATCTGTGCTATTCTACGTATTTTCAGGTGGTGTTAGTTGCAAGATAACTTAATTTACTTTTGTATGCTAGTTGTGACTGCTCTGGTACCGCTAACGAAGGCCTATGCTCAAACAAGGCAGTAGTGCCCGATAATTATGAGATGCCTGCAAATAAAAAAAAATTAAAAACAATTTGAACGGTTTTATGTGCGCTAAGGAATTTCAAAGGTTCAAAATGCACATTATATGTAATGAGAAAGGGGCATATGAAGCATGTTCTCTTCAGAATTGTCATGGACAGATGAAGGACTCTAAAGCTAAAACAGGGCAGTTATAGCAAGTAGATGGCAGATTCAAAACCGAAACGATTAATTCATAATTCTTCTACATTGTGCGACCTTGAAGAAATCTAGTAAACACACTTGGTCGAGGTTCCCCTAAACAATCATGAGTGCTTAACATTAGACACCAGCCCTAAGCACTACATAGACATCAGGCGCGCAACGCCCATAGGACTCAAAGGGCTTCAGTCCCCCCCCCTCTCCCCACCCGCCCGTCGTGTGTGTCAGCCCGGGATGAGACAGCTTCCCGGGCCCACACACACAGACAGTTGTTGAGCTTATCAGAGTCGCACCCGAGTACTTCACAGGTCTTTAAAAGACCATTTACGTGTTAACGAGGCTTTGTTGTTTCTTCACCCCTTCATCTCAACTCTGCCTATTGCTGGAAGAATTAGCCCCCCCACCCCACGAAATTTTTAGTAGCCCCCCCTCCCTTAATTTGGCTCTAGTTGCGCCTCTGATAGACATGTAATATTTGTGTCAAACATAGTAGCTGAGGTGAAATCCGAAAGCGCAGTATTGCAGAGGTTGGCTCACTGTTTTCTACGTAACTCGCTGTTTTTCCCTGCACGTTTCAACGGTGCTTTCATGTCAGACTACTCAGCTAGTACACACTGGCAACATTCTTTTTCAGTCTCGCGCCTTGCTCCTCACACGTCAATGTTTATTGTGCAGCAAAAAAAGACGGAAGCAGCAGAGTTCACGGACCTCTGCCGGACTTGTCTCTCAAACCCTGCGCTGCGCATCATACCCATGTCTGCCTTACAATAAAAATCGATGTTGTACAAGGACCTTACACCTCAGATTTTTCACCAAGTTGTGAGCGCTCCGAGGCGGTAGAACTCCATTTGTCCCTTGCCCCCTCCTCCATTTCGAACATTTGATCTGAGCGACGTTCGGTATAAGTCACGGTATCCAGATGCTCTGTTACCAGCATGGAGGGGGTGGGGGGGAGGGGGGGAGCATTCGTGTGCCTAGAGCTGCTGTGCATTTATTTACATTACCTCACACCATGCTCTGTTGAGGGAGCCGGTTACAATCGATGGGCAATGGTAGCTGTATTCAGGAACAAGCCCGCGAGTGGTGCGCGCGCACCACAGAGGAGCGGGGGCGAGCGAGCGCGGCAGCCTGCTCAGCTGACGAGACGCTCAGCTGACCAGACGCTCGTGCGTCGTGGCTGGCCTTTGGATGAGTACGCGCGGCAGACATGTGTTTCCACTTATCGCGCCCGCGTCTGGGCACGATAATTGGAAACACATGTTTGCCGCGCGTACCCATCTTAAAAAGGCCAGCCACGACGCACGAGCGTTTGTGGGACTGCTTTTGAAACCGCTTACATTAAGTCTTCGCCTCTAAGCAGCGCTTGCGCGCTACTCGAGGCTTGACCTAAAAACGTGGGTCTGGTTCTGCTGAATATTTCGGACTTCCCAAGAACTGGTGGTCAGATATAAATAAATATGTATAATTTGTGTTTAACCCAACTCCAGTGAGATCCCGTCGCGCTACCACCCTGATAGATATTCCAGTTCACGTTACATATGCTTCCCCCCCCCCCCCCCACGTAGATAGCATGTTATGCTCCTCATTTATACGGCTCATAATTGTCATTTGTATGGGTTTGCAGTGCTCTCCAAACAAACATAAGTTTATAGCCTTACTGATTCCAGTCTCGGGTTGTCCTGCTTCTCACAAATAAAATCCACTGCTTGCTCCTACACTCTATAAATCTGCTGCCCTGTGCTCCATGTCTTTCTGCTCTGTTCTTGGTTTTCTGGATGATGGGAGGCATGGTAGTCTATTATCTTCTTGGCATTTCTGTACTTTCTTTGAAATCAGTGTTTCTGTTTAGTGTGATAATCTGTGTTGATTCCCCTTGTGTAAAGGGATCCTGGTGTGACCCTGTTACACACCATCTTACCGATAAGTCTTTTGAATGAGTGAGCGGTAAGATTTTGTTGGTTCTCTCGATTAACTAGGGTGAAGAGTATCCATTCGTTTTTAGGTCTCGGCCTGCACCAGCGCTTGCGCTGGTCTGGCCGAGAGTTTTAGTAAGTGGGTTTTGGAAGTGCAAACACTGGCTTTCGGCTGGCGACCAGCTTGAGTTCACGATGGCGTGCACGCGCAGCTGCCATCTGGGTTTCCTATCTCTTTCTCATTTCCTCGTCATGGCTCATTAACTCTCTGGACTCTGATGTTTCAATCGCAGCAGCAGCTCACATTACCAACTGAGGGCCCTGGACTACAGTCACATGAAAAACAACCGCGATTAGCATTGAAATGCAAGCTTTTTTTTGTCTAGTTAGAAATATTGCTTCGGTGGGTTGATTTCACCTTATATCGCTATTTGTTTTATATTGGGAGTCACAGCCTAATTACCAGTATTTTTGTCTCTCACTGTTTTTTTTAAAATATATTTATTCGCACAAAGCTATATTTAAGGTTACTTTTTCCGCGTCACTTCTTCACTCTATTTAAACTCCACACCCCCACTCTTATTGTCTCTCTCCTTCTCTCTCTCTCTCCCCTCTCTAATTCTCTCTACTTAATTAACTCTCCCCTCTCTATCTTTTTTAGCCTTTCATTCTCTCACCCCTTTATCTGTTTCTCTTTCAAACTCCTTCATTCACTCTCTCTCCCCTTCTTTCTCTCTCTCTATCCCGCTTCACTCTTTATTCTATGTACACCCTTTCTCTCACCACCCTCTCTAATTGGGCATTATATCTTCACTCTATCTCTCACTCGGCAACACCACAGCATCACTCAGCGCAACCACAGCATCAATCAGAGCCAGCACAGCATCAATCAGAGCCACCACAGCATCACTCAGCACCAACACAGCATCACTCAGCACCAACACAGCATCTCTCAGTGCAACCACAGCATCACTCAGTGCAACCACAGCATCACTCAGTGCAACCACAGCATCACTCAGCGCAACCACAGCATCACTCAGCGCCACCACAGCATCGCTCGGCGCCACCACAGCATCGCTCGGCGCCACCACAGCATCGCTCGGCGCCACCACAGCATCGCTCGGCGCCACCACAGCGTCGCTCGGCGCCGCCACAGCGTCGCTCGGCGCCACAGCGTCGCTCGGCGGCGCCGCCGCCACAGCGTCGCTCGGCGCCGCCGCCACAGCGTCGCTCGGCGCCGCCGCCACAGCGTCGCTCGGCGCCGCCGCCACAGCGTCGCTCGGCGCCGCCGCCACAGCGTCGCTCGGCGCCGCCGCCACCGCATCGCTCGGCGCCAAGACAATATCACTCAGCAACACCCGAGTATCATTCAGCATCGTCTCCGCAACAGTCACCACCACCACCACTACCACCTCAGCATCACTCAGCACCACCTCAGCCTGCTCTCGGAATCTGGCATCTGTTGATTCTCCCCTAGCGTCTGGCCGCTGCTAGTGTTATAATACAGGTACTAGTTCCCAACCTTCACCCTCCGATTGTTTATGCCCCCTCAAAAAAAAAAAAGCTTTAACAAACAACCATTGCAATAGGCAGAAACAAGTTGCCAGCATTGCAAGAACAAAAGAAAACTGAGATTTTTTTTATTGTAAATACTTTTTTTAATATGGTCGTTCAGTTTTACATAATGCCTTCTTGGTCATATATAAAGTAACAAAAATGCTTCTGACACTTTTTTATTATAACTTTTCAGCATGCCGCACAGCAGCCACACTTCTCTACAGCACAGCTTGAAGACATTGGCAAAGTCAATAGCTCTGGCTAAACACTTATAAGGCCCCAAAGGCGAGACCTATTGGCTATGTCAATGCTTGTTGTTATTTGGGTCCATCCTGTTGCCAGCTGTATGGCTCGTGTGCTGAGTTGCAAAGGTACTGTGAACTGTCCAATGTTTTCTGTTGGATTTGTGAGCAACGGTTGCGTGAATGGGTTGTACTGTTGGGGAGCATCAGTTTTCCAACTGTATGTCTGAGGCATGTTTAACAGTTGCTGACGGCCTCTCTACAAGACGTCCAACAATTCCTAAAATGCTACCATCTCACTAGATGGATGGACCCATAGTGATTTGTAGGATGCCTCTATTGGGTATCATACTGGTAAAAGAGAAGGCAGAGGTAGAAGCAAGGATGTAGGTGATGGTGATAGAAATCTGGACTTGTAAGAGTTGGATATATGTTCCATCGAGCCCTTGGCAGACAAGAGACCACCTCCTCACACCCTCTGCACAATGTCGCTCCATTAATGCAAGACTGGTAGACTAATTTTGTGTTGCACAGCTGATGCAGGAGTAGGCGGAGAAGCAATAGGAGTGGACTGGTTATTTCCTTGTTTTGTGGCTTCTGAGAGGGGTGTACCTGGTCGTGGGATAGGATCGGGATATAACATCTTGTTCATTTCCTCTTATTGTACAAAATAAGATCTAACTGGGCACTCTGTCAGAAAAAAATCCTGCCTGCTTTTAAAATAACTTGTTGGATCATATCAGCAGAAGCCATCCACAGAATAACGTAAAATAAAGTTGTCCCATAAACAGTCTTAATCATACAAGTCCTTCCAAAATTGAAAGTATAACTCATGGCATTTCTTAGGTTTTGTGGAGACCTCCTATAATCACTTTTCAAGAAGAAATTATCAATATTAAAACTCGTATACCCAGCTCTCATTTAACTGGCCCAACATAGTAGTCCTAATTCACACATCCAATCTAATTTACCATAATCGGCCAAATTAACACAGTGGCAACCCAATTTGAAAAAACCCTGCTCTAGTACTCTGGACACTTACGCTTGTGAGAACCAGATACTAAAATGTAAGTTCGATGTAAGGAGTAAGTAAGGCGACATCTACAACCAAAATAATATAAAGGTGCTCCCTACTAACTGCATCACTGAGCTCCAGCGTATAGGAATTAACAGCTTAGCAATGGTCTACTGCCTAAATGTAAACTTAAACGGTTGAAAGTGTATGTAAACAGAACGTCCTGACTAGAAATCCAAAATATCATAGTCGATCACTCTTGTTGAAAGAACATAACTAACATAGGATTACATTTGTCAGATAATGATATTGTGATAGACATGTGCCACGCCAGTCAATAACGGCCAGATTGAAAAGCCTATGGTAGTTTAGACTGAGTAAAAAAGTGATATACTTGTGTTTGTGGTATTTCTCTATTCACAAGTTTGATAACGCTGGTATAATGATGCAAGCCAAAAAGAAGAACCTCTGACTTCTCGACCCCAGACTGAAGGTGTACAGGGCTGGAAAGATGGCCATTTCACTCTAATCTTATGCCCACTCTCCACCTCAAATGCCCGATCTCAACAAACTTAACAAAAAAGTGATGGTTTGAATGCTTGAATTAATCTTAGCCGCTGGTAAACCTGCTGCATCCCAGTCCAGTGTTATTTTGCACACTATGCCATCTCAGTTTGGACTCGGCCATATGCAAATCAGTGTTGACTCTGCTCCAATATGTTCAGTCCAGCCTGAACTGTCAAGCCAGGTCCTTCTGAAACTGTAACTCGAACAACCTTGGACCGTTTTTGCCTTGATAAAGGATCGTCAGCCAGGTATAGCTTGGTTCCATCTCAACATGAAGCTCACCCATGTGCAAACAAAATTGGAAAGCCTGTGGGTATACTACTGTCCTTACTACACGCTAAGCAAAGCCAAATGCAAGGGGCGAGGAATATGATGCCAGTGCAGTCACTGAAAAGACGGCCAACAAGAACCAGTGTCGGAGTATTCAACAGCCACAAGAACAAGTGTACATCCAGGGAACAGGACAAGGCTTGATCCCCAGACACCTCTCATGGCCACAATTAATGTCAAAGTCAACCACAATGCAAGATGAGTGACCAAGAACCATATTTCAGCCCGATTCTAGCTCCAGTTAATACCAAACCTGATCAAACCCAGGTCCCTTTGACTGGTTTGATAACTCCCTCAGCTGTAAAACATGCATGGGCAATCAATCCTACGTCCATTGGGTGCTCAAGGATGCTGCCTACTGCACATAAAGGAGACTTGATTTTTCATCAAAGCCCCTCTTTGAAAGAGGAGTTCTTCTGGGCTACAAAATAATCTGCAAAGCCCTAGTTGGGCAGAATGCAATGAGTCCGTTTCACATAGTACAGACTTCACCGATATATAAATCGAAGATGCAATCTGTTTCTTCTTTGAGAACCTTACTATGATTGATGATGGGGGGAGTGCAGATGTCAGAAGGACAGTACTAAATGTAAAATCCATATGTGATATCATGGCATGACTTGCGTGTCCGTAAAAGCAGATTATACAGTTTGCATTGTGTAAACACCAAATCAATGGTCTCTTCAAAATATTCTGTGAGTTCACTGAACCAGGTTCCAGTTCCCACCACTGTGAAGAGCTCTGCCTTTTCAAGATTCTTTTAGGACACCAGCTAAACCCTGCAGTCCCACCTACAATTCCCACTTGTCTGCACTCATTCACTCGGCTGAGCCAGCAGCTAATCCAAGAAGCATTTGAGAAAATGAATTCCTCCATTAAGCCAGCAGATTACCACCAAGCAGCAATTATCAAATATAGTAGGGATACTCAAGCCCCTTACATCATAGATCTCTCAAGTACATCAATCAGGCAAGGTACATTTTCAGTGGCTAGGCAGCCATGACCCCGCTACTGAAAAAGAAGATGGTGGACTCTGTAGAGCCAACCATTACCAACCCATATCTAATCTCCCATTTCCCAGTAAGGTCCTGGAAGCCAAGATCATGTAAAAGTGCCATCATTTCATGGATAATACTTTGAGAGCCGTTCTTAGCCCTTGCTCTGCCACCCGGTCTTTAGTGGACTTTAATCATTTTAGCCAGAACATGTGTTGACATAAAAAGATGGCATATACCATGCACATACAGATAGTAAATTATCTTTGCCATATGAATGGGTCTGCTGTTTATTACCTGATAGAGTTGTGTGTCCAATACACCAGAATGAACAATTAGAAAAACTAATGTATTGCTTTGACTCCGAGCTTTCCTGAGCGAGTTTGGGCTTCTCTAGTCGTCATCTGTAACCTGTGGTTCTGAATTCAAGGCTGATCCAGCGCACCCAGTATTGAGAAGATGCTTTAGTGACCTGTTCAGTGCGATACATGTAAATGGCTCTATACAATCCATATAAATGAATAATCGTATATAACTATAACTTGGTGTAGGTATTGGGGTGTAAAATTATGTGACTGTAAATTTCGGCTTTTTCAACTTTTATTTTTCTCAATGTGTGAATCAAACCTTTACCTTTTCTAAAGGTGACTTTTGAACTGTCAACCTAGATTCAAGTGATTACAACAGATTATTTTGTTTGTGTTTTCCTGTTTGATACACCTAGAGTAGTATCTAAAATCATTGGCCTCAACTAAATGTGGTGCAACCCATGAATTCTAATTTCCACCAGGGAGATCATTATCCTTGCGCACCCACCTGGGTTTTGTCCACCAAGTGTGTTTTCTGTTGGACTTTGGCTCGTTTTATTCCATAGTTTTGGGGTGAGGTGGCAAACTATGTGGGGAGGTGGGAAGGGTAGTGCACACACACACATATCATGCATTTTACCTACTGTACCTTGGAAAGTTATGGCGGGGGTATTTTTCGACGCCTATTGAATGAATTCATTCCTCCACCCACGCACCTTTTTAGTGGCCTACCTCTTGGAAAACTTTACTCTTTAAAATAGTTGAATTCACTTTCTCGTTTCAGGTTCCGGTCGCCTGCAAATCGTGCCCTTGCGGTTACATATTTATCAGCAGAAAGCTCTTAAACGCCAAACACAAAGACAAATCCTCGCACATCGCAGGTAACCAGACAACGAGAAGTGTTTGACTTTGCCCTTGTGTTTCCATTTGGTGGAAGAAATGAAATCCCTGGGATGGGGCCGGGTTATTTGTGCTCAGAAAACTGAAATTGGAAACTCTTTCAGCACAAAGGCGAGAGCTGCATTTACAGAACGGAGTTTTTCTGCCCACATGGGGAGCGGGTGGAGTGATTCCGAAACGAAGCGAAAAACGTGTTTTTCCACTAACTGTAGTTCTGTGTATGAAGCAGTTGTAATGAATATTCGCGTTAACCCTGCAGCTGTTTGTTATTTGCTGAATGCATGTTGTTTATTGCTTCCTGAGTTTGATGGCACAGGGGCTGCCTGCTTTTACGTGGATTCCGCCTTTGCAGCTCCCACGCAGGGGGTGGATTTCCTTCCATGGCGTGTGAGAATGGAGACGGGTCCGATCCTGTTTCTAGAAGGGCTGGTTTTATTACAGCGCAGTTTGGTGCAGCTAGTAAACCATTTCCATTGTTAATACATGTTTTTGTGAACCCATCCCTGCTACTCGCCTATATCTACATTCTTTGACGTATTTCACCCACCTTCACTGAACCCCCCCTCCAACTTCTACCCTCCTCCTCCAACATTCACTGTGCCCCCTCCTCCTTCACAAATAACCCCCACCCCGCCAGCGTCACCTCAAGGATTTTGCAAATTCAGTCCCTATACGTCATAGGTTAAGATAGGTTCATTTCCCCATGGGCACCCATGAAGGTGGGGGGCCTGGGCAATTGCCCACTTTACCCATGCCTTGAAGCCTCTCTCCACCCCACCTATTTTCAGCATCCATTTGCCCTCCTCGCACTCTGTTGCCCCTTCGCTCTGATTCCTCCTGCACTTTCTGCCCACCACCTACCTATGCTTTTGTTACCCCTCTTGCCTCCGCTTTCGCCGCCTCCTTGTGGCACATGGCCTTGCTTGCTGGGCGAGAGAGCTCCCTGATGCGCTTGCATGTCTGTCACATTTTGGCATGCTCTCTCTGCCTGTTTTTCATTCTTTCTCTTTGTGCTCCTTCTCTCTGTGCGCCTTTGGATTATATTCTCACCTTAATCAGCATGTCTCCCTTCCCTCCCACCCACACTTTGCTCTGTGTACTAGATGTGTCCAACCAACTAAGCTGCAGACTTTGTAACTAGGAAACCTGGGATTGAATCTTGAATTCCGCACTGAAGCAAACTGTGATGCTTGAAAAACCACATTATCTCCCAGTATCTCGGTTCCGTTCTTTAAATAACTGTGACGCCTAGAGGCAAATCATTATGTATTGTGCACTATGCAAGGACATCTATTCACTTCACTGCGTTCTCCTTCTGCACTTTTATATTCCACCCTCACCCTTAAACCTCCTGCTCAACTCCAACCTTCCTGTGAGACGTTCCCAGACCCTCTTCTGCACCGTGTATCCCCCCCTCTCCATGTCATCCTGTTCTGCCATCCTCTTTGTTTTTTTGTTTTTGTTTTTTGTTTTGTTGCTAATGAAGCAATAAAGGCTGTTTATGTTCATCAGAGGTTTGTTAAATGTCTAGGTGACATGGTTTGCTTTGAATAATGTGACTATAAATTGAGCTTGATCCATATTAGATTTTTTGTTTTGTTTTATGTGTATTCAGGAGTATGACAAAGAGCTTTGCTGTTTTTCATTGAACAGGGGAGTCAGTTGCCCAAAGCCTTCCCTATGCAGCTTTTTTTTTTTATTTCCGGACAGCATCTCTAGGTGGTGATTAAACTAAATTTGTATGCTTCTACACTTTATGCTATTGTGGTTCGTGGGAAATGTTATTGACTTTGGTTTTACTTTGCCACATATACAGCTTTGGTGTCATATAGTGAGCATTAACTTGTCAAGGAGTCTTCATTGTGTACTGATGGAGAAAACTGAATTATAAATGTATTTAGAAGGTGCCCTTCTGGGGTGAGTTTAGTTGAGGTGGAAGGCTCTGTTAAGGATCCAGCCAAAGCGGATTATGGCATATTTTAAGTGTTTAGGGTGCTTCTGGTGACGTCCGCCTTTTGTAAACTGGTGGTTCTTTGCTGCGTTTTTGGGGTTGAATTGCAAACTACAATTCTAACTGGTAATCAGCGAGGTGACTAAGTTTTCACTCATACCAAAAACAATGAGTTTTCTCACCTAGTAACCCCACCAATCCATATTTTCCTCACTTTCCACTGCCCCTAAAGCCCCTCTCATGCGCCCTGCTTGTCTATAATGTATATTAAAATTCTATCCAGAGTGATTGTTGGAAAATCTAAAGCTCACCCCCCAATGTTGGTGACCAAGCTACTCCCCTGCAGACCTGTAAGCTTTGCTAATGCTTATTTAAAACCAACCAGGGGTCCGTCCTGGAGAAAGATCAGATTAGCATGACTGATAATTGCGGGATAAATTGGGTTTAAAGAATTAAGGAGCAAACGGTGATCTTGGTACAATTGCAAAGGTGGGTATAGCAGACTTCTATCCTAGAAGAGGGAGCCGTATAATTTCTGGAGTCATGGAGCATATGATGCTATCAAACACTTTTGGGTGCAGCATCTGTATCTTAAATGAAGGTTTTAAGTATGCATTGCTACACACTGGTGAACAGTTTAGAAGATAAAAAATCGATGCAATGCAGTGCTTTGCTGAGCATTGAGGTGGAGCTTCCAATAGATATTGGGAAATATGTACTGTGGTTTGCAGTGGTAGTAAAAGAATGCAACGGTATTGGGGGAAATAAGTGTATCACCCAGCAAGATTGCTTAGCATTTAAGAAAAAATGGATGTGCATTGCATGCTCTGCAGCATTACTAAGGATGTAAAATGCATGCAGTGATCCTAACTATCAGCAAGAAATCCAGAGGGGGTGTGTAAAATCTGTTCAATACTTGAGAGCATTAAGGAAACTTGTAAAGTCAAATGTATTTGCTGCAGTGTCTACGTGACAGCCTGCTTATTTAATCATTTTGGCAAACCCCGAATATGTTTTCTTTTTTTCTTTTTTTTTTGTGTGGCGTAGACAGTCACCATTCTCCTTCCTTTAGTTTTAAATGATTTTGGTGTGTTGTTCGCCACCAGAGTGCTACGCTCCGACGATTGGGTTACAAGTTGTACTCTCTAACATGATTGGCTACTGCCTCATGACCAGGCCATGGTTGGTGGCAGCTGATTATAGGGGGGGGGGTACATGCCGTTTTATCTGTTGGTCGTTTGATTGCTTGCTCCCCTGTTTAGGTACATGAGATGTGGGACACCCCTGGGTTTGGGGGTGGGGTGTCCCACCTTGTATTATGCCACTAAGGTTGTTGGGTGCTCCATAGAGTTTAGTGGTGGTTGGTGTTGCCAATTGCCTTCACTGTGTAGGTCTCCCTTTTCTGCTCCCCTCAGGTATTTTTCGGTCTCCCCTGCAACAGTGCATGCGCTCTCCCTTGCAAGAGATATTGTGTTCTACAAGGGGCTCAGAGCCTGCTGACTGCTTACCATTCCTTAGCTTCATTGTCACTCTTACTTTCTGCCTCGCTTTAGGACATCACATGCTGGTTTCATTTCCTTTTCTTTCGTGTGGAGCATGGACCAAGTACTGATTGCTTCATCTTGATTAGGGTCCCTAAACTGCTGCGCTTGAGGCACTGTTTTTTTCACCTTTTATTTCTTCTCTCTTCCCCCCCTCCCCCCACATTCTTGTTGTTTGTTTTTCTTCCCTCCCACAACCCACCCTCCTGCATTCTGTATTTCTTCTTCCCAAACCCCCACCCCCCATTTGTCAGTGTTTCTTATTCCTTTCCACCCCCACCCTTCTGTTGTTCCTCACCTGCCATTAAAACAAGCATTTGCAATGCAATAGGTCTCGCATTTACGCGAGTTTGAGCTATTGACATTGTAAATGACAATGCCTTTAATTTATGTTTTGGTTTTAAAACATAAATAAAAGGCATTGTTATTTACAATGCCAATAGCTTAAACTCGTGTAAATGCGAGACCTATTGCATTGCAAATGGTTGTTTTCGTGGGTTTTCGTTTTCACTTTTCTGCAAGAGTTCTCCAACATTTCTTTCTCTCGCTCACCAGGCCTTTCCTCCCTCTCTTTTATCCACCTACCCTCCCTCCCTCATTCGCATCTTCTCGCGTTCAATGTCTGTCGGCTCCATCTTTTCCGTTCTACTTTCCGCTGCCCCTGCCACCCTGCTTACTCCCCACTGCCTCCCACCCCGCGCACATTCTCCTCTTGTACTCTTCTCACTCGCTGTACTTTCTCCATCTCCATCCTTCTGTGGTAGCTCCTGTGCTCCCTCTCTCACGTGCCATTTCTACCCACACAGATTGCGTCGAAGCGCTGAGAGGTGCGGGTGGAAGGAGGACCAATGAGGAGAAAGAATGGTGTAAGCACCAGCGAGTTCCATGTCACAGCAATCGATTGATGCTGTCTGGGCCACTTCTGGAGCGCCCCTTTGCTTCAAGGGCATTCTGTCACCCCTAAATAACAGTAACCGGCCCATCGAAACGTGTCGTTCATTAATGTATGTGTTTCTGTCTGTGACGCCGCCATCTGACTGTACTTGCCTGGCTGCGTCTATCTGCCCAGCAGCGTATACCCAGCGTACGTTTCTGCTCCTGTACCATGTTTCTCGAGGTTCCTGAGTCTTTCCCCCCCCCCACCCCCCCTTGACATCAGAGTAGATAGAATCAAGCCATTACCAGCTCGATGGCAAGCTAAAAAAAAAACACATACAAGAATACTCATGCCCTCTAATCCTCTGCTGCAGCCCTGCACATGTAGCAATCCCCTCCATGGTCTCGCCCCTCCCCTTCACACCCCCAACTCCCCTTTGCTTCGTGCTCAGCCGGGGCCTTACACATCCGCTTGGAGCGCTCTTTAAAACATGTTTGGGTGTGTGATTCCCTAGCTCAGGTTTAAACGCTGCAGCCAATAATTGGTGTTTTAAGAAGACGCGTCGGTCACTGTGACCCTTACCCCCTGAAAACTTGAGGCTAAATCCTATGAATTCCCAGACATGTCAACGGCAGGCTTAAGGGGAGAGGGGGTGGTATAACGGCTAGAGCGGCCGACTTTGAAGCTGGGGAACCAGGCTTGAGTCTCGGCAGGGATGCTTAACATCCTGTGGTTGTGGGCAAATCGCTTAATCCCCGCCCCCCTCCCCCCACCCGCCTAAAATGAATGTGTCCGTCTGTAATGTACCCGGTGCTCATGTAAAGCGTTCTGGTACCTTCAGGTCGAGTTCGCGCTATATAAAACTACAATAATAATAATGGAGCAATCAGGCTCGTGGATCACTGTTGTGGAAGATGGGAAGAGAGTAAAAGTCCATAAAAGAGCTGTCCATCGCCATGTTCGCGCCAGAAGACGATATGCTATACATATAGCTCCCTTTTATTTAAACCACATTATTAGCACAAAGGCACTGTAGGTTAGCTTTCAAGCAGGGGCCTCTGTGGTCAGAAAACGTTTGTACTACGCCATAGTCGTGCTGCTTCTGAACTTTATCTCCCTGTCGTCAGGTCAATAACATATAACATTAATGAAAACCGGAAGCGGCTAACTAAAGAGCAGGAGAAGGTATTCCGGCGTTCCTGGGGGATTATCGACGGCTTCTGCCAGCGCGGCTGTCCGCGCCGGTCGGAGGAAGCCCGTAGGAGCTGTACACGGTCTGTTGACTGTGGGTCTGTGCACGCTGTGATGTCCCTGTCAAAATATGGGGGGAATACGTTCGTTTTCAGAAGCTCCTCTGGTTCATCTTCCGCCCTCCGATGGCGGTGAATTGAGTCATTAAATTGGGTATTCGTAACACCTTTCATTCGCACTGCTTAGAAAATGTAGTATAAAATGTTTATAAACCAGTGTATATTATATGCTGTGTCTTCCCATCCTCCAGAATTTTCAGTCAGTGAAATCCGGTTCCCAGCCACTTGGGGAGAGGCAGAGTAGTACGAAAGAGTAATGGAAAATTACCACCCTGGTGACTGTGCGATTAATGTTAATTTACTAATCTACCTCCGTCACAGCTTCTGCCGTGCAGTCCCCTCGGTAGGTTCATGCTGTGTTTTAACTTTGCCGGCCGGAGGAAGCCTGTAGGAGCTGTACACGGTCTGTTGACGGTGGGTCTGTGCACGCTGTTGTGTCCCTGTCAAAATATGGGGGGAATACGTTCGTTTTCAGAAGCTCCTCTGGTTCAGCCTTTGGATAAATAAAGTACCCACCAATTATGAAGGCAAGGGCAAAGAATTCCAGAAACAACATAAAGGAAAAAATGTCCGTTTAAATTAGTTTGCTGTCTCTGTTGAAGGAGGGAGAGGCTGGGTGAACGTTGGGGAAGCAGAGGGAGGGAGTCTGGGAGGAGGCTCACTGGCTGTGTGGAGACGACGTGGCAGCAGGGGATCTCTTATCTTTATGGGGCCATGTGTTTGGCCCCATAAAGATAAGAAACTGCTTCACGACAGCCGTGAAGCAGGCCACCGAGTCCAAATGTAAGCCAAAGGGAGGCAACCAAAACACCTCATTTCCAATGGCAGGCCACCGTTTAGCATAAACGGTGACGCCGGCCAATGGGAATGAGGGACGGGGCTTAAAGCTCTCTTCTGAAAGTCCTCTCTTACAAAACCCCTCGCGGGGGCGGAGCAGGGCTCTGCCCTGCAACGCCACGCGAGACCTAAAAAAAAAAGACATGGCCAGCGCTGGCTGCCTCATAGCACATTTTTTCCCCCATCTCGTTGCCCGTTCCCTCTCGCCCTCCCTCTATTATCGGTGTGCCCCATTCCTTCCACTCTCCTGTTGTCTGTGTTGCCAACCCCCACCGGCTCTAAAAAGAGGGAGAAGCACTTTGACGCGGCGAGCGCTGGCTGCGTCGTACCTCTTAAAAATATATATATAATTTATTTATTAGCATTTAACCACTCTGCACAGCAGCCTCACTGCTGTACAACATGGCTAAGACATTGGCAAACCAATCACTCTTGCTTAGGCCTGCCAATGCTTGTTTGGACACAGATGAAGCTGTCTGGCTTTGAAATCGCACCGTGTGAATGAGAGCATGCATGACCTATTTTGTGTTTTCTAGGCTTGGGTCAAGCCTGTTCCAGCATGTTACCCCTTGGCCTGACGAGCAACCATGTTCAGTGAGATTTCCTAAATTAAAGCCAAGGACAGCACATTCTTCAGAGAAATGAGCTACCTACCCATTACCCTCGTCCTGTTATCTGCTAGAGTGTGTGACTGCGTGTGTGACTCTGCGTGTGTGACTCTGCGTGTGTGACTCTGCGTGTGTGACTCTGCGTGTGTGACTCTGCGTGTGTGACTCTGCGTGTGTGACTCTGCGACTCTGCGTGTGTGACTGTGTGACTGTGTGACTGTGCGTGTGTGTGTGTGTGTGTGAGTGTGTGTGTGTGTGTGTGTGTGTGAGAGTGTGTGTGTGTGAGAGTGTGTGTGTGTGAGTGTGTGTGAGAGTGTGTGTGTGTGTGTGAGAGTGTGTGTGTGTGAGAGTGTGTGTGAGAGTGTGTGTGTGAGAGTGTGTGTGAGAGTGTGTGTGAGAGTGTGTGTGAGAGTGTGTGTGAGAGTGTGTGAGAGAGTGTGTGAGAGTGTGTGTGAGAGTGTGTGTGAGAGTGTGTGTGTGAGTGTGTGTGTGTGTGTGTGTGTGTGTGTGTGTGTGTGTGTGTGTGTGTGTGTGAGTGTGTGTGAGTGTGTGAGTGTGTGAGTGTGTGAGTGTGTGAGTGTGTGCGTGCGTGTGTGTCTCTTTTGACTCTTTTCCAGACTGCATTCTCCTGCATGTCCGTCAGTGAGGAAAGAGTTTTTAGAAATCAGGGCTTTAGTTGGCTCCATTCAGCTGAAGCGTTTCTCCTATAAAGAGCTCTGTGTGAAGGAAAGAGCAGCCCATACAGTGCAAACTGTGTAACAAACCCTCCCAGCATCCCTTGCTGCAGCCAGTTTAAGGCAGGGGTTGGTAGATTCTCAGTAAAATACAGTTCATGGCAACAAGGCCTCATGCGTGAATTTGAAGCTCGCCCAAAGGATTTGCCACGCTCATAACCTTTCAGCTCACCTGGGAGGCGAAATAGCATTTTTCATTTCTGGAAGCTTTGTTCGACCCCTTCCAGTGCCAACGACTTTGATATTAACGGCGCTGCAGGGCTATGTTCTGTGAAAACGCGCCTTTGTCAGCCTGAATAAACCAGTGTGAGGGCACTCACTAAACATTTGGACGCCATCCAGGGAAATTATTCCTTTGAACTCTGCGCTGTAAAGTGCACGCCCTTCAGTGAAGGAAAAAAATCTGATCGTAGGAAGTGCAAAATGCAAGGGAACTACGCAGGGCTTTAAGTGGGGTGAGAAAACTGCAGGGGTCCTCAAAGGGGCGTGCCCGATGTAATAAAGGCTGTGGCTTGAACACATCAGCTAAAAATCTGTGCTTGGCATAGTGTGCCACCCAACTGCTATTTTGCTGCTTCTGTCATTGCATCCAGATATATAATACAACAAGTAACCATATACCTACAACAAGCCAGGGCTATTGGCTTTGTCAATGGTTGTTAGTGGCCATTTGATAAATAAGCAACAACTATAGCTTCGTTGTATGTAATATTGAAAATGCTTCAGTTCTGACAAGATGAGACTTTGAGAGAACTATAACGAGTCTCTGAAGTTACATCAAAGGCAGTGAAGAGTGGAACATTGCCGAGTTGAGATTTATATGTTTTTCACCCTGAGGGGGAAGGCAAACATGGAGAGCCCGATAGGAAACAGTCGCAGCACCTGCTTTTTAGAACTGCCGGTGCTCAGCACCGGCAGAACGCGGCTCACTTAAAGCCCTGGGACTACTCTACTCTGTGATCTTGGCGAAAATGCTAAAACCTGCTCAGCTTCTTTCGTCTCCTCCTGCAATCTCTTTCCACAGCCTCTCTCTCAACTCTTCCTCTCTTAGCTTTCTCTCTGTTCCTCATACCCACCCACCCCTTCTTTCTATTTTGAAGCCTCTCACAATGCCTGCTGCAATTAACCTCGGGCGTTTGGTGGGGTACGGAGGTACTAAGAGCTTTCAAAACCAGCGTCCAAGGGTGCCAGCCCACCAGGTAAATGACAAGTGGAATCAAAGGCCTGTCCGGCCTGGAGTGCACCTGGCCTAAAATGTCTTGTGAGATTCTGTCGGGGAACTGGTTCGTGCAGAAAATGTCTCAAGGTGAGAAATTTTGTTTGCAACCCAGTCTCCCACCGGCATTTTGCGATAAAGTATTTATTTATTGTATGCATAGTGCTTTTAAAAGAGTACAAAACTGAGTATTGCAAAAGTTTGCTGGTGGTAATTTTGCTCAGACCTACTCTAAACTGTCCTTTACATGAATTGTGACTAACCTATGGGAATATCTAAACTCTCCCCCCCAAACCCCCATTTTCCATCTGTTCAAAAGTGCTTGCCAAAATTTCACTATATCAAAGCCATAACATTTAATTATTTGTGCAGGGCTTGCACAATTTTTTTCCACTACCATTAACAACTGCTTAATTCTCAATTGAGTTTTTTGGTGATCTAAATCATCAGATAAAACACATTTTACTGTGCCTTCGTCTATAGGTAGATCGGGCTTCACTTGATGCGATTGGTGATGAGGATTCTCGCCACCAATCAAAAGGTTCGATCATTGTTTTTCCTCTCTACAGCCGATTTACCACTTGAGAAGCTAGTGCACTTTGATCAAAACTGCTATTTTCTTGTTGATGCCTGTAGCGATGGAGCACTCTTTCTGAGCATTGTCAATTGAATCTTGCCCATCTTTTTCTTTTTCTTCCTGTGTCTGTTTTCTCACTTGAGGATTGTGATCTGAAAATATAAAATGGTGAGATCAACTAGTGGTTCCTAGTCCTCTTCAGCACCATGCAAATCTATTATCAGATCTAAACCTGTGCATGAAAGGTTACCACTATCTCTTCTATCTTGTTGACCGTTTTAACCCTTAGATATGTGGATGATATATAATTACATTTCCCTTTGGTACTTAAGGTGTTAATTCCATATTACTCATGTTTCAATACAGATGAAAAGACCTTTTTTTGGAAAGACTGGCTCAGCACAAATGACAGGTTTTTTGAGTTCATGTCTACCAAGCATCGTGGCCAAACACTGTGTCCCAAGCTCACCCAGGATCTCTCTGCGAGTCTAGTCTTGCTTTTGGCATCTGTGTACTGCCCAAAATGATTCTTTTTCTGTAGGAGATTCTCCTGTTTGTGACAGACTTGAGAATTTTCTAGGTCACTCGGTCTTCACCTACAGCAGACACTGCAGCTTGTATACTACTAATTGAGTTCCTTGGCTTTAGCCAAACCCATTCTAAAGGGTGGTTTAATTTATTTATTTTAGTGTTAGTCTCCCAATAGGCCAAGAAAAATTATAAAATTTCTCTTTATCTCACTATTCCAACGTGGTCCAAAACCTCCTCCTTGTTTTATGGATTGTTCTGTTCATTGTAAATAGTGGAAGAGTCCGAGCTTCATTATGTACAGATTTACCTGTATCATACACAGTACTTAATTTGAGCTTTTGGTTTGAGACGGGGCCCACTGGCATTTATTTGTTGTCGGCAAACTTTGACCCTGAGCAAGAGCGAAAAACACTCCGAGGGAAGAAGGGAATGATGGGGAAAAACGTGACCAAGAGTAAGCCTAGACCTGCAAGAGTGGTATAACCAGCATTGGCATAGCCAATAGGTCTTGCCTTTGGGACCTTATAAGTATTTAATTATGCAGCACAATATTCTTGGTGCAACATTAACTGTGGGATGGTTAAACATTTATAATGTTATAAAGGCGAGACGTATTGGCTATGCCAATGTATAGCCATAGGTTTTGTTTTTGGGATTTTGTAACTGCTTAGCTAGAGATATTGACTTTGCATATGTTGTTAAGCTGTGCTGTAGAGAAGTGTGCAGCATGCTGAAAAGTTACAATAAAGAAGTGTTAGAAGCATTTGTGTAATTGTATATATGAGTAAGAAAGTATTGTATGAACCGAAACAGCCCATGTGCATTATAATCGCACCACAGGAAATGCAGCTTTGGTTACAGCCACCTTGTCTTACGGACCAGAAGTGACAGAATGCGTGTTGTGTTTGCCCACTGATGCTAATTATGTTACGTGCAGCTGCAAGAAAGCTTATAAGCGTACAACTTTCAGTGTGAGTCCAAAAAAGGTAACTCTAACAACACGTTGGCACGTCGGCATAACAGCTAAGGAACCTGCAAGGGGGAATAGGAAAGAGCCTCCGCCTTCCAGTGAGGCAACCAGTCAAACGTGTGTTTTATTTTGGCGATTAGTGCCTGTATTTTGGCCCAGCACAACTGTAGCAACACGGTGCGCGTAAGAGAAACCAGTAGAGGGTAGGGCTGGGGCAGAGTCAATAACTTCAGCGCTCCCCGACATGAACCAAAACAGCCCATGTGCATTATAATTGCACACCAGGAAATGCAGCTTTGGTTACAGCCTCCTTGTCTTACGGCCCAGAAATGACAGAAAGCGGGTTGTGTTTGCCCACTGATGCTAATTATTTTCCGTGCAGCTGCAAGAAAGCTTATAAGCGTACAACTTTCAATGTGAGCCAAAAAAGGTAACTCCAACAACACGTCGGCATAACAGCTAAGGAACCTGCAAGGGGGAATAGGAAAGAGCCTCCGCCTTCCAGTGAGGCAACCGGTCAAACGTGTGTTTTATTTATTATAAGAGACCACATTGCAGGTTACGAGCCTTTGAAAACAGAAAACGCGGTACGGGACAATATTTCTGTTAAAGCTTGCAAGACTGGCTGAGAAAATACCCGAGGTGCAAAACCCTTCAGAGCCTGAAAATCTGCACGGCACGAAAGTAAAAGGACCGCGAGACAGGCAAGGCAATGAGAATTATCAGTAAACGCGCGGCCGCAAAAGTGAACGCGACCGACATCTGTTTCCAATTAACGCGACCGCGAGACAGGCAAATGTAAACAAGCGCGGGCGCGATAATTGGAAACAGATGGCGCCGCTGCTCGCTCCCGCAAGGTGGATGGCGTACATGCACGAGTGCTCATTGGAAACAATGCAGTACATGCATGAGTTTTCTAAAAAGTAAAGACCAATTCCAAGAGGTCATCTCCTAAGCAGTGCTTGCGCGCTGCGCTAGGCTCGACCTAAAAAGGGACATGCGGTGTATGTGGGTGGATGATGGAGGCATGAGGTGGAATCAAGAGTATGCAACCTTGGTACTCCTCACACCGACAGTCAGTAGTAGCACCTGTGGGCTTCTAGGGGACTATCCCTGCGGGAAAAAAAGAGGTCACGGTCTCTATAGGAAACAAGCATTGGCAAAGCCAATAGGTCTCGCGTATGTGAGAGCTATTGGCTGTGCAAATGTGTTTTAGCCAAATCAGTTACATGGCTGTTAATCAGCATGGCTGCAAGTTAGTGGCTTGGAGTGGTGTGGTGTGGCGTAGAGAAGTACAGTTGTGGAAATAAGTACCTAAAGCGTTAATAGAGACGGCAGATAGGACGAAAGCAACCTAAATAAGAAGCCGTATGCCTGTGGTAAAAATTTGATAGCGCATTGCAAGTCCAGGAATATTGCCGAAACGCTTTAAAAAAAAAAAAAAAAAAAAGTGCATTGCACAAAGACTAGGAAGAACACATGTACTTGGTTCATGCTCCAGGGAGGAGCAAACACAAGAAAGGAAAGGAAGCCTACGGAAGCAGTCGAAAGATTGCAAATAACTGACAACGAGAACAACTAATGGTATGAGGTGGGTGGGTTGTAAGCCCACTGAACAGTAAAACATACGTCTCGTAGCACAGTTCTTGCACTGTGTAGGCAAGATCTTAAATTTTGTTTCACTATTTTCACCCTTTAACACTTTACTTGGGATAGTCCCCTTGTCCATATATACGAAAGCATGAGAGCTCACCACTTTAATTTACTTTCTTGTCCTCTGGCACATCTTGAGATTGGCTGATTATATACAAAACAGTCAAGGAAATGTAACACTATTCAAATAGTGTATTACAGTATGATCATATCTGATTGTGTCAGAGAACAGCATCTTCTATCACTGCTGGCACCTACTGTAGTTCAAGCATTGGAAAATGTAACTACCTTTTTTCCCTTTCTTTGTGTCTTTTAGCTTTGTTGATCAGGAGTCATTTAATGTTTTCTCCAGCAAGAGATACCAGTTACTGTTCGCTATGATCACTGTACAACCTGTCTGCGACCCAGTTCATAAGTCAAATATGTACATTCTCTTCTGATCACCAAGCGATTGCGTACGGAGATCTGCCTACCATTGCCAGAAGGTTTAAACTGTTTCTACAGGTTGACTCTGTATAGCTCTGTTGACTGACAGAGCAGAGCGCACACCTACATACCACAACTCCGTACGCTAGCATGCAACAGTCAAGCAGCAGTCCTGTGGGGAGCAGGGAGGGGCGAAGGGGGAGGGTGACAGTTCGTCAGAAAAAACAAAAGTGAAGAGCAACTGAATCACTTTGCAAAGACCCACATTCAGGACGGTCCCTAAACCCAGGTTTTCCTTTTTTTGAGAACCGTGAAATGCTGACGTTTTTTCAGAGTGATAATATATAGTCTAATTTTAATATTATTGGCGTGCTATATTTATATAGGGGTTTGAGTGAAGTTTGGTGTTTGCATTCGTGTTGGGGTATAAATTAGCGTTCAAAATTGCATGGTTAGTTTTAGGGTTGGCGTGACCTCTGTGCTAGGAAAGCTATGTTAGATGAATACATAGGTAATTGTAATTATAGGGTGGTCTGTAATTTTCTTGATGTCCCAATTGACTCAAGTGTTCTGTTGTTAAATGTCATTTCTATTTATGGAGATAGTTCAGTAAGGGGGAATTCACAATTCACTATGGTGTCTGTGCTAAACTGGACTTTAATGGGGCCTATTTTGTGATCTTTCTGATTAACAAATCACTGAGTTTAGTACTCTAAAGCACACAGAGACTGGGTCCCACATGCACTACAAATAGATGTCTAACAGAGTATAAACACAAGTCATTTTTTTTTCTATAATTTTGTTTTTTTTAACGGGAACGCTTCTAACGGGGGCTCCCTTGGAGGCCCAATATTCTGCACAGGAGCAAGCCAACCCTCTTTAGGAGTGACATTTTAGGAATCTAAGCCCTTCAATTTCGTATTCTCCTCAGTCATCCATCACAGAAGTGGAAAGTACTGCCCAGTGGTTTCAATCAGGGGGTTTATAAGCGCACTACTCACCCGTGAGGGTCTCAAGGCGCTGGGGAGGGGGTTGGGGGGCTCAGCAGCTCCGTTCAGTCGAAGAGCCAGGTCTTCAGAGCCTTCCTAAAGGTGTTGAGGGAGGGGGCACGTCTGATGTTGGTGGGGAGCTTGTTCCAGGTCTTGGCCG
The DNA here is from genome assembly GCA_963921515.1 of Calotriton arnoldi. NCBI lineage: Eukaryota > Metazoa > Chordata > Amphibia > Caudata > Salamandridae > Calotriton > Calotriton arnoldi. The sequence goes on from CAWUFW010016582.1 coordinate 142,289, forward strand.
CGATGTAGGAGAAGGATCTTCCCACTGCTCTGGCTCTGCGGATGCGCGGGGTTTCGGCGAGGAGGTGGTTGGTGGAGCCGAGGTTTTGTTTGGGTACGTGGAGGGGGATTCTGTCGTTTAGGTATTGGGGTCCGGTGTTGTGTAGGCATTTATGGGCGTAGGTCAGTATCTTGAAGGTGACTCTTTTCTCGACTGGGAGCCAGTGGAGCTTGCGTAGGTGTTTGTTGATGTGTTCGTGTTGGGGGATCCCGAGGATGAGTCTGGCGGCGGTGTTCTGTATTGTCTGGAGCTTGCAGAGTAGAGATTTGTTGATGCCGACGTAGAGTGCGTTTCCGTAGTCCAGTCTGCTGGTAATGAGTGCGTGGGTGACTGTCTTTCTTGCCTCCATTTGAAGGTCTTACGGAGGATGCAGTGGGTGTTGAAGCAGCTGGAGGTGACGGCGTTGACCTGTCGCTTCATGGAAAGGGAGGAGTAGAGTACGATGCCGAGGTTTTTGGCGTGCTCCGTGGGGTCGGGGGGCTGCCAAGGGCGGCGGGCCGCCAGGCGTTGTTTTATGCTGATGGTGTGGTTCGAGGACGAGTACTTCTGTCTTCTCCGAGTTGAGTTTCAGGCAGCTGTTTCTCATCCAGGCCGCGACGTCCTGCATTCCTTCCTGGAAGTTGAGCCGGGGGGTGGTGGGGTCCTTGGTGAGGGAGAGGATGAGCTGGGTGTCGTCGGCGTAGGAGACTATGCTGAGGCCGTGCTGTCGGACGATGGCGGTGAGGGGAGCCATGTAGATGTTGAAGAGGGTTGGGCTGAGTGATGATCCCTGTGGGACTCCGCAGTTGATTTCTGTGGGTTCGGAGAGGAAGGGGGGCAGTCTGATCCTTTGGCTCCTGCCGGTGAGGAATGATCTGATCCAATCGAGGGCGGTGTCTTGTATTCCTGCGTCGTGTAGTCTGGCTGCGAGTGTGCAGTGGGAGACGGTGTCGAAAGCTGCTGACAGGTCGAGTAGAATCAGGGCTGCGGTGTGGCATTGTTCGAGGAGGGTGCGGATGTCGTCAGTGGCTGCGAGTAGGGCGGTCTCGTGCTGTGGTTGCTTCGGAATCCGGAATGAGAGGGGTCGAGGCTGGCATTGTCTTAGATGAATCTCGTCGGTTCTGCGTTGACTGTCTTCTCGGCGACTTTTGCTGCAAAAGGGAGGAGCGAGATGGGCCGGTATTTCTTGAGGTCCGTTGGGTCTGCTGAGGGCTTCTTGAGCAGGGGCCCGACTTCTGCGCGTTTCCAGTCGTCGAGGAAGGAGCCGGTCTCGAAGGTGGTGTTGATGGTGCGTTGTAAAACAGGTGTGATGGTGGTGGTAGCTCTATGGTATATGTGTGGTGGGCATGGGGTCTGTGGGGGCTCTGGAGTGGATACCTTTCATGGTCGCGGCGGTCTCCATGGTTGTGATCGGTGTCCAGGCGGAGATGGTGGTCTGGCTGGCGTTGCCGCAGGGCTGATTGGCTGGGGGGGGGGGGTGTCAGGCGTGTGGTTGTTGAAGTTGTTGTAGAGGTTTTTTATCTTCAGGTGGCAGTAGGATCCGAGTTTGTCGCAGAGGTCCTGGGAGGGGGTGATGTCCGTGGCTTCGCTGCGGGGCTTGGTGAAATCCTGGATGATGCTGAAAAGTTGCTGGAGTTGGCGAGGATTCTGTTGTGGATGAAGGTCCTTTTGGTGGTTCTGATGCGTTGATGGTATTCCGTCATAGCGTCCTTGTAGGTGGTGTAGCTTTCGGGTGTCTTGCTGTTTCTCCATTTCTTCTCCAGGCGTCTGCAGGTGCATCTGGTTTCTCGGAGATCGGTGGTGAACCAGGTGGCTTTCCTGGGGCGTTGCTTGTCGGGGTTGCGCAGCGGGGTGAGCTTGTCAGCACAGTTGGTGATCCAAGTGCGGAGTTCCGAGGCCGCAATGTTGGCGTCGGTTGCAGCAGAGGGGGTGTTGTCGTTGAGGGCGAATTTGAGTTGTTCCTCTGTGACTCTGCGCCAGTTCCTACGCGGGGGCGCGGAGCAGGTTCGGGTGGCTTGGGTTCGTTGACGAGGAAGTGTACGCAGTGGTGGTCGGTCCAGGGGGCCTGCGTGGAGTGGCTGAAGTGGGCGCTGTTACCTCCAGCGAAGATGGGGTCGAGAGTGTGTCCTGCCTTGTGGGTTGTTGTGGTGACGAGTTGTTTCAGTCCAAAGTTGGCGAGGTTGTCACGGAGGGCTGAGGAGTTTGGGTTGCTGAGGTTGTCGAGGTGGAAGTTCAGGTCTCCGATGAGTATGTAGTTTGTGGCGGTGATGGCGTGCGATGAGGTCGGTGATGGTGTCGGCGAAGAGTGCTCGGGCCGGGGGGTCTGTAGGCGAGGGTGCCACGGAGTGTGGTGTTAGGGCTGGTCTTGACCTGGAAGTACAGGTGTTCGGTGGCGGGGAAGGTTTCGCTGGAGGTGGTGAGCCGGAGGGAGTTTTTGTGCGCGATGGCGATGCCACCCGGGTGGTTGGGGCAGTCCTTCCTCTGGATCTTGTACCCATCTATGATGGCAATGTCGGGGGCCGACGAGGCGTTTGTCCAGGTTTCCGTGAAGAAGGCGACGTCGGGTGAGAGTGAGTCCAGGAGGTTCCAGATTTCCACGGCGTGTCGGTGCATGGAGCGCACGTTAAGGAGGATGCATCTTAGGCCGTCAGCGGTGTTGGCGGCCGGAGCGGTGGTGAAAGTGTGGCGGCAGGAGAATTGGCTGTGTCGTGCTTGGCGCGGACTGCTGGCAGATGTTGTTTCTTCCGGGGTTGAGTGCGAGGAGGGTGATTGCGTCGTAGCGGTAGATGGTCGGAGATCCAGGGTTCCTGGCGCTGGTCGCGGTCAACGCAGATGGGCTTGCCTTGGGCACGTCAGCGGCGCGCCCCCTGCGCGACCGCGCCGCGTCCGCCATTAAGTAGGGAAGGGGGGAGGGACGATCAGCTGGGAGGCGGGAACGGACGTGTGCAGGGGGGAGGGGCAGCAGCGGCGGGGAGGAGAGCCTGGCAACACGGAGTCAACAGTAAAGCCAAAGCGCTAAACAATCAATCCAAAACAATAATAAACAGACAACAAGAGTGACAGCAGTGAAAACAGCAGTTCCCGCAATGAGGGCAGACCTCTTTGCAGGACGCAGTGAGGGGCACAGACTCGGCCGGACCGGCAAGGAGTGGAATGCCGTGGTCTCGAACCCCAGGCAGGGGAGGTGTGACAAGGGTCAGCGGCAAGGCACCGCGGAGCTGCTGGGGAGAGAGCAGATCTCAGACCGGACTCAGCTGTGCCACATTACTGCAGATGGTAACAATGTTGTTGATGAAGGCATTAGCCGCACTGGGTGCATTATCTGCAATGATTGCAAATAAAACAAAGGTCCACAAAAATTGTGGGAATTGGCTTAACAGTGGGGATTGTCTCCTCTACCACTGTGACCCGCAGACTGGGAACCTTCACTTGGAGACCAAGAATGCCAAATCTGAAGTAAAGGAGTGACTGACTTTGTGCCCCCTTTGATCACAAACTCGACAACTGTCTTCTGAAGGAAGATACCACCCTCTTTCCTCAGGAGAAAGGATGTGATCAGTCACCTCCTCCCCTCCATCATCGCACACCCCCTCACCCGTTCCCCCTTTTCCTCATAAGTTAGTTCACCAGGTAGCCGGAGTCAGAAATAGAGAACTTCTATCACAGCTGCAAGGAGTAGAGGCAAACCACCAAGACTGGCGATGGAGTATTTTAATCCGCAAGCAGCAATACAAAACAACACAATGTAATGCGTTCTGCGCTCTTAGTAGCTAAGCAATGTGTGCTTCTTGTAAGAGTGCACCTAATGCAACACAAATTGCATAGCATCTGGAAATCTTCCATTAATATCTAGAAACTTGTATCTGTACTGCTTAAATGTACGTTTCAATGAAAGTGTGTTGAGCCTTTGCTAGTCTGTGCCTGGACCCAAAGTTCTTTGTTACGCGGCACTCTCCTTCAGCATAAGTACATCCTTCCAGATGGGGTTGGAGAGATGGGATGCAGAATATATGGACAACCAGCTCTTGCTGCGTCTAGATAAACATCACAATTTGCGTTCCAGCTGTCTGTGAAATTTATTGGACAGTGAGCAGTAAGTTAAAGCTTCACGCAAACTAGACTGAGATCCTGGTTGTAAATGAGCATAGGGACATCTGACTTGACTCCTATTGACTGTTGAACCGGGTTTTCTTGCACCTCCAGTTAAAGCTGTAAAACGCCTGGGAGTCTAGATTGACAGGCATTTATCTTTGTTTGACCAGGTTTCCTCAATACTGTACTAGTTCATTTCATCTCAGAATTTCGGAAATTTCTTCCTTTCCTGACCACCGAGGCATGTGGTTGTCACTGCTTTAGTAACTTTGCACCTGCATTGTGCCAATTCCCTTAAGCTGCACTTACCTGTCTCGTCTACAAGAACTACAAGTACTTCGGAATATAGCACCTCGTGTCTTTATTGGTGCTCCATGAACAATCCATGCTCCTTCTATCAAGCAACTGCACTGGTTGCCAATCAATGAACAGATTTATTTTAAGTTCTGTTGCATTGTGTATATAATGCACTTTCAGGCGAGTCACCTGCCTTTATTTAGAAGGGATTCAGAAGACACTGGCATGCGGTTAACTTCATCATGGTGGCCAAGTTTTATTAGGCTAGGATTGGCGACAGCTGCTTATTTTTTTTGTGACTAAACTTTGGAACTTTGCCACAATGGCTACGATGTGAAAGCTCACTACTGAAATTTAGATGCCCGTTGAAGACCTGGCTATTTCGCCAGTCATTCTCGCCTTAATTATCAGTCTCTTGGAGCTGCCCTCCTGTTAAGGTTCTAAAGCTCACTTTCCATAGGGCCTGTAGTCCTTTGGTGATTGTGTGCCATAGATTTTGTTAATATAACATTACATAGCAAGCAGTCCATCTTAGTTTGCTGCTCCCCATCTAAGGGTCTTAAGATGTGCTTCACAACTGATGGAAGGAGAAAGGCTCGAGTTGAACACCCTTCATGAATGTAGCATGGGCAGTGAAGTCGCACACAAATAGATGACCATTAAGTTGGAGACTATTTTAGTTCAGGCATACATTTTTTAAAATCAAATTTATGGCCTATGATTATACATTTGACTATGATAAAATGTTGTTCACAGTCTATATTAAGCCATATAAACCTTTGCAAATCCGATGGAATCGGACGGAAGGGAGATGGCGCGCTGATTCCGCCAAGGACTCCGCTCAGCTCCGCACCTTCCCAATAACCGCCGCCACCGCGAGGCCGTAGAAGTTTGAGACTGTGTGCAGCGGCGGCTTTGCCTTTCTTCACGCTGACTCCTTTGATTTTTTTTTTTTTTTTTAAATAGTCACCGGTACCCCGAGCATACTTGGATGGGTGGTATCGGCAAAGTGGGGTTTGGCGCCCATCAGTGGATGCCGGGTGATCTTGACGGCATCGCTCCTTGCTACACAGCGTGCTGAGTACAGGCGTATCATTCACCAGCAAGCCTGATGCTCTGTGCGATAGTTTGCTTCCTTCTCCTCACTGATCTCTAACAGCATAAAATTACTAACCATCTCCAAAGGTGGATTCTTCTGATGCTGCTTTTTAGGTCTCGCCTGACCCAGCGCATGCGCTGGTCTGGCGAGACTTTTAGTAAGGGCTTCAAAAAATGCTACCATGGCCGGCCACCAGCTTGCGTGCATGTGCGCGGGCACGCGCTTACGAGCAGAGGCGCCATATGGCTTTCCTCGTCATGCTCATTAAGCGCATCGCTCGCCGCGCTTGATCGCGATCACTTTCACTTTCGCGCTGCCGCTTTGATGTTCCTCTCATCCTCAGTCCCGTCTCTGCCTCTCTTCTCCTTCCCAACTCTCGCTTCACATCCTTTCTCCCACTTTTCCGTCTCTCTTCTTCATACTTTCTTTGTTACTGTCACCTTAACTGTTTTGTGCCTCTATCCCCAAGTTTTCCACCGAATCTTTTCCCTTCGTTTTCACCTCCCTCTCTTGTGCGTTCTTCCCCTCTCCGCCTTAGCCCCTGGGACTCATTCTCTCGCTCACTTGGCATCTCTCGGGCTCTTTCATGTGAGGACGAGGGGGTCAGGGCGGGGCAGTGCACAGTAACATTAGTAGGCAGTTCAGTGCAAAACTGGTCAGAGACTGGTAATAATCTCGCTGCACGTATTCAAGCGTGTTCTGCCACCCCCGGAGTATGAACAACAAACGCTGCCATCCTCACACGGTTTCAGCCTTTTAAAAGGAAAGACGGAGTATTTTATTTCGATTTTGCAATCGTAACCTCAGCTGCATACCACATAGCAGAATATCTTGTCGTTTCGGTTGTATGAATGAAGCTAGGTGAGTAATTCTGGCAGTTGCAACAAACATTTTTCCTGCCATATGATATTACAGCAATGAAAAGCGCACTCTCGCTCCCTCATTCGCAACAAAGTCTGACATGATTTTGTTTCCAATATTCCGCACCCTTTTATTGACTATAATAATTTTAAGCTTTCTTCCCCTGCCGTAAACCCGGTAAATCAAAACGAATTCAAAATGAATGTAAGAAATGCAGTTAATCATTTTGTTAGGAAGGGTGTGATTACTGTTTTTGAGTGATAGCCCAAATGTCACTGGTGAAATGTGTACAGCTGCTTGGTGCCTCTGTGCAGGAGTATCAGCAGTAGTTTCCCTTGGTCGCTGCTAGCAACAAGCGAGTAACCTCTGCAGATCAGTCTGGAGAATTGAGGGAACAATCATCTTGTGCACATTTTTGGATATTTCACAAGGCACCTCGAACCCAAGCAGTTTACATTTTAACAGCTTCTTCTGTTGCATTGCCACAGAACTTATTTCATTTGTGGAATGTGGAAAGCAGCAGAGCTAAATTGTAGAGAAAATGCATTTTTTTCATTGAACTGATTTCACTCTTAATTTAAATTGTCGAAGACACCAAGGAATTGGCAGCAGAGTTGGAAGTTTCGAGGCTTATGTAATAAAGTAGAGTGTTTGCTCTGGCTTATGTCATCAGACGTCAGCATTCATATGTTGCCCTTTTGCTTTGTACTGAGAGCGCATCATGCACTTCTCTTGCAAAGAAATGCTGCCCGCGCGCCGGCGTATGTTAACACAAGCATTGGCATAGCCAATAGGTCTTGCCTTTGGGACCTTATAAGTGTTTAGTTATCCAGCACAATATCCTTGGTGCAACAACATCAAGTGTTGCATGGCTAAACACTTATAAGGTCCCAAAGGCGAGACCTATTGGCTATGCCAATGCTTGTTTCCCATTGAGTCCTGACTACTGTTGTTCTGTGGCTCTCTCCCGGAACACTATTTACCTTTTTTGATGCTGCGACTCTGTGGACGCCGAGTACACGGCTTGGCATTTTTGGTTGGGTATTTGCGCCTGTATCAGCACAGCACGAAATTACACGATACAGGGATGGCCCACAGAAGATCAATACTTCTCGAGGGAGACGTGCCACATGAGGAGCCGCTAAAAATCGGGAGGGGAAGACCTACCCACACTCCAGGTTGAGAACCCAGGCCCTATCCAGGCACCAGTACCTCTGGCCGCTACACCTACCCAAGTGGGACACCCTATCCTGAAGTTACTAAAGACTGGGGCAGTACAAGAAATGATTATTGCTGCATCTAAAGACCAAATACCAGGAGAAGTATCTCATCTGGCAGAGACCTTAGTCGCAGCGGCGGCGATTTCACCAGCGAGTTCATCACCCTTATTGCCCCAGATACAAAGCCTTAGTCTGGTTCAGAGCACAGACCAGGATCTGGATCAGGATGTGGTTCAAGGGCAAGAACTCTCTGTAGTTAAATCAACAATGGATATCCAGCAACCCTTCGGTCCTGTACTACCGTCTCCTCAAATAGGGGTCTCACCTGGGGCTATTGGAGTGCCCCGCGTGCAGGAATCTTCATCTCAGGCTTTGTGGGGTATCACACAAGTAACAACTGTAAGTACTGCCTTTGATGCTTCTCATATTCCCAGGGGGGGCGCGCTGGGGTGACTGAGTGCATATCTACTATTCTAAGGGAGGATATTGAGGTCATCGAGGATGATGTGGGTGTGTTTCCAGGTGAAAAACTGGATGGCGCTAGATGCTTCTCTACAACAGAGGCGAATGTACAGGGGCATGCTACTAGCAAAAATGACAGTGACTATCTACCTGCACCAGAAAATTTGGATTGTACATCACGGGCAGATACTATCTCTACTCGAGGCATTTCCTCTCCTCATAAATTTACAGTAGCACAGACTAAGTCAAGCAAGCTTGTGGATCACAGCATGGCGCACCCCATATCCAAAGCTTTAAAGCACCTTCAGGCTGGCAGGGCAAGCAACCAAGGAGCCAAGAGTAGCCCACTCAGGAAATGGGTTACATCAAAGGGAGAGGTTAGGTCAATTATCTCTCGCCTATCGGCAACTCTTCCAGGGCCTACAGGTGGGAATCGGCACCCTGAGATCCAGGCCCGACACAGGTGCTCAACTCTGAACATTGCTTCTCCCTCCGATATATCATCCGGGACTATATCGGACCACTCTTCTTCACCTACAGTCAAGGAGCCAGCAGGAGGGACTGAGGAGGCTGTGCAGGAACCAATTCGAAGATCAATCATGCTAGCTTTGCAGTCTCACAGGGCTGAGGCACAGGCATATTATACTCAGTCAAGAGCAGATACTGTGCAATTTCAAAAATCTCTGCAGGAGGTTTCTGGTCGGATTAATGATCTTACGGAGGATGTCAGCGAACTACAGCAAAGAGTGGCTACTAGTGAGAAGATAGTTGCAACTACAGCTAAGTCAACTGAGAATCATGAGTCCGCTTAGATTCCTCCAAACCAAGATGGGAGGACCTTAAGAATCGCCATAGGAGGAATAATCTTAGTATCTTTGGGATACCAGAGGGCAAGGGAGGCTCTGATCCTCGACAATACATGGTACAACTACTCAGAAGGGCTTTCCCATATTTTAATGATTGGGACTGGGACTCACAAATACAACGTGCCCACTGGTTCCCTCTTAATCGCAATATCTCCGGCCCTAAGGGCTCACAAGCCCGACCTATGCTGATGTACATCAGAAACTTTCTTCTGCAGCAGGCTATCTCCTTGATGGCTCAATCAGCATACTCTGTCTCAGTAGACGACATGACAATAGTAGCCCGGTCAGATCTATGCAAATCCACGATGGATCATCGATAGAAACTTCAACAGTTTATAGACCCATTCAAAGCTGCCGGAGCACAAGCTTTCTTACAGGAACCTGCTCCCCTCAAGATTGTTGTGGATGGGCGTGCTCGGATGTGTTTCTCTGAGAAGGATGCAACACGGGCGCTTTCTCGGCTAAAGGGGACAAAGAAGTAGCAAGCTTAATACTCTAGTTATATACTTTCTATGTCTTTCGAATCGTTCTTCATTTTTTTTCTCTTTCACTTAGGGGTTGGTGGGTAGGGGTGGTGCGGGCAGGTGGGGGGGCTCTCTTCGGGCCTTCTTTATTTCAATGGCCCTAGGTTGGGGTGATTCCTTCTTTAGGACGGGGGGCTCGGGGGTGCTGGGGGCAGTGGGTGGTGGATTCAAGTCTGTCCGTTTTGAGTGCCCTCTACTGGCAGGCTGGTCTAGCTGTGTGAGGTTGGGGTGTGGGGGGGGGAGAAATAGGTCTCAATTTATTGATTTCATACAGGTTGAATGTCAGTTTGTTATAGAATATTCTAGGTTTAAGTTGGAACACCAAGACATGGGAGTCCTGCTATTTTTCTGCCTTATAGATGACTAAGGCTGTGTGCATTCAATGTATGTGTTGGAATGTCTCGGGGATTAATGTACAGGCAAAACGACAACTGGTTCGGGAGGAAATCAGTTATTATAAACCTGATTTGGTGGCACTAACTGAGACACACTGGGCACATAAGGACAGAGCCCTACTTAGGCAGTTGAATTGCAATATAGTCGCTGCTACATCTCAGACTATATCGGGGGGGTTGCTCTCCTTGCCTCTAAAAAATTTGATGGTCAAGTTTTAAAAACAGCAGCTGATCCGAGGGGTAGATGGGTATTGATACAACTTATGCTATTTTCTTTTAAATTTGTGACTTGTGTTTATGGCCCAAATATTGATGATCCTGAAATTTTTGACACACTTTCATTTGAATTATTGGACTGGGAGGGTGAATTGATTTTAATGGGAGACTTCAATTATGTAATGAATTATGGCATTGATTCCACTAATCGCAGGGTGGTGTCTCGTAAACCCAGAATTAAGACTTCCCTAAACTATTTAATCAGGCTCAACAGCGTCTGCGACGCCTGGCGGACCCTCTATCCATTAGACCCCGGCTACACATAATATTCTCATCCGCACAAACACTACTCGAGGATAGATATGGTTTTTACCAAGCGCACATTGGTAGGTAATATGCAGATGGCAGTATGCCCAAGGGTGGTCTCGGACCACAACCCGATTTTTATTTTCATTTTTCACCTGATCTGAAGTGCGATAAGCCGGAAAGCCCTTGGTTTACTTTTCCCCGGCATCTGTTAACTAATGTTGAATATATACGGACCTGCTCCGGTTTACTCAGGGAGTTTTTTTCTAGCAATAGAGGATCTACCTCCCCTACACTCGTCTGGGGTGCCATGAAAGCATATGTCCGTGGTATAATGCTATAATACGTGACTAAACAAAATAGAGTTACAATTGAAGAAACAAATGCTCTTCGGCAAACTGTTCGCCAACTAGAGATGCAACACTCCCTCAAAATTACCCAGGGAGCTACAGATGAACATCAAATATTTTGTTTACTGTCCGAAATTCGATCCAGAGCTGGACGTAGACTGAAAGAGCAGGTAGCTGCCAAATGTGTGAAATATAGACATCTCCAATATGAGTATGGGGAAAGGGTAGGCCGAGTTTTAGCGTACTAAATTGCAGACAAGCAAACTGAGTGTAAAATTCAGGCCATCAAGGGGCTGGATGGTAAACTATACAAAATCTAAACTTATTTTGGAGCAATTTGCCGGGTTTTATAGTAAGCTCTATAGTCGCCCACAGACGTTCAATCAGTCTAAGTGTAGGGAATATATTCAACAGTCTCACTTGCCCTCTATTGCCGGTGAGAAGGCAGACTATCTACAGATGGGAATTTCAAGTATGAAAGTTGAAGAGGCACTGATTGCTAAGGCTGCGGGAGACGACACTCTCCCGACTGAGTTTTATAAGACGTTTGGAGAGATACTACATCTGGAATTTCTTTACGTGGTGCAGTTTATTTAGGCGGGGGGGCTATCCCAGATAGCTGGAATATAACCAATATTGTGGTTTTCTTAAAAAAGAATAAGCCGGCTGACGATTTGGGCTCTTATAGGCCCATTTAGCTGATTAATACAGACGCTAAATGGTTCGCCAAGATTTTAGCTTGTCAACTTGCTCCACTGATCCCCGGTCTAGTATCCCCGCAGCAACATGGATTTGTTCCGGGCAGAGACACTACGGAAAATACTAATACAGCAATTACGGCATTTGATATTGCAGGAAATGCAATCTGAATCTGGGTATGATATTACTCGATGCAGAGAAGGCATTTGATCGGGTGGTCTGGGGGTGCCTATGGGCCATGTTATCTGTCTTTGGTATAGCCGATAAATTTATCAAAATGATTCAGGCATTATACATGGCCCCGTACGCCCGGGTTGCACATGCTGGGAGCTATTCCTTGCTTTTTCGCATCAATCTTGGGACAAGACCGGGGTATCCACTATCGCCCCTTCTTTTTGCTCTTTACATTGAACCCTATCTGCAATCTCTTATTAGGAACTCAGATATTCAAACCTGGGTTTATGCCGATCGACAACTCAAACTTACAGCTTATGAGGATGACGTGGCAATTTTCTCCTCTAATCCTGCATCAGCTCTTATCCAGATCTCTCACTAGGCTCGTGTTTTTGGGGAGTTTTCTGGCTATAAGCTCAATCTAGGTAAACACAGGTCCTTTTGAATTTTAAACCCGACTCTCCAATTCAAGGGGCTACCACTTCGGTCTATTTAGGCATTAAGCTAAGCTCTATGGTTTCGAATATCATTAAAGAAAATTATGAAACTTATTATCTGCAACAATTATTAAATTAAAATCATGGAACAAGCTGCCACTTACTATATTTGGCAGAGTTAATATTGTTAAAATGACTATCCTCCCTAAGTTTTTGTATTTGTTTAGGGCAATTCCGTTGAGAGTTCTGGATTATTTTTTTAGGCGTCTCGATGGCGCTATCAGTAGTTTTATATGGTGGTATCGGCACGCTAGGCGTGCCAGCCGATATTTGAAATCCACCTACAAAACAGGTGGGCTTTCACTCCGACTTTAAGCTCTATTTTTGGGCCGTTTTTAGCTACCGTGTGCACAGTCTGTTGACATATTGAGACCTCAATCAAATACCATTGTCTTATTGGCTTGCTCTAGGAACAGGAGCTAGGCTTTTTTTTTTATCTGCTCGATGATCCGAATTACTACAAGAGGGTACGCTTTAAGGTATTGAAAGACTTTATTTGCATTTGGGAAGAAGTTTGCAAGAAATATTCTCTTGGCTTTTTTAATCAAGATATCCTATGTGGGATAATCCCGCCTTCCCTGCGGTTTCTGGTGATACAACTTGCAGAGTATGCATAAATTGCAGAATTACAACACTGGGTCAATTATATGATTTAAATGGTTTTAGATCTTTTTCAGACTTGCAAGGAATCTATAAACTGCCCCATCATTCTTTCTTTAAATATCTCCAGCTGAGGTTGGGATGCGTACTGGTGCAGGGCATCGACAGCTCAGGATTTTCTTCACACTACTTTAAGCCTGATATTAAACCAACTATAAGTGGGATGTATCAGGCATTGTCACACTCTGTAATTGACGATACCCCAGTATTGGCTGCAGAATGGACTAGGCTTCTTGCATCCGAAGTGCTAGCTACGGAGGTTCAGATGTAGTTAGATCTGTTGGATCGCTCTGTACATTCTGTGAATCTTAAGCTACAGCACTGGCTTACGGTGTGCTTTTTATATTACACTCTGGACGTAATTCTAAAATAGGGAGTAACTCCATCAATAGACAGGACAGATAGAACGAGGTGTCCTAAGTGTGACCTCCTGGCTGCCGATGCCTTGCACATGTTTGCGCTTTGCTCAGGTCTGGAAAAGTTTTGGAAAGGGGGCATAAATGATATGTCATCAAGTTTAGGCTTTTCTATACAACTGTCCCCTAAAGATAATGATGGCCGTTAAATATGACTTCACAGGAGGCTTGCAGCAATTGGTCATAATTATGTTAACATCTGCCCGACTCTGTATTGCTGACGCATGGATTTTAGAGAAAGCTACTAATGTTGCGAATGGCGTACCCTTCTTTATCAAATATATGAACTAGAGCTTGCATTGGCTACGGCAAGGGGCCTTTCTGCCGTGCTAAAATTTGACAAGATTTGGAGGAATCTTAGATGGAATTTCATCTATCCCGTTAATGACTAATCAAATATAGTTATACCTCAATCTCTTGTTTTCTTAGGTGTGTTTATTTGAGATTGTTACGCTCATTTTTATGTTGGTCTTCTTAATCTATCTGCTATTTTCGGAACGCTCATCTGCCATGAAGTAATGTTGGATACAAATCCGATATTTGTATACTTACTTATGTGACTTGTTTGGGGCGCATGTTTGCGTCTTTCTCTTTTCTCTCTGACTGTTTTATCCTGTATGAATTGCTTTAATGTATTGGTTTTTGTTGTGACCGTAAAATAAAAAAAAATAAAAAAAGCAAATCCGATAGAAGCACTACATAAAGTAAGATGAAATGTAGGCAGATATATTTAAAAACCTTATTCAACTTCAAATATTTGGAACTTGGGTGTAATCACCAAACAGTGAGATATTTAAAGAGGACCTGCTTGTGCTGCAGAATGTTTATCTGTTTTCAGCTAATTTCAGCCAGGAATTGTTTTTTTACAAGAGGAACTTTTTAACTCTGTGGTATTTTATTAAGATGCTGCAATTGTCGTTTGTATCAATTGATGTGTTCAACCAGCTGTAGTCTAAATACTCCTGCAGTAACGCTACCCATAGCAGGAATTGGTCATTGTGACACAGCTGAGATTGCTGCCAGATGCAGTGATATTCTCGGTGTTGCGGTTATAACCGTATGGTACAGGCGAAGTAAAGGAGGGGACGAGGTCTCCGCAGCCTGAACAGAAAGATGGCCGTTATGCCTGATCTGCATTGAATAATAAAGCCATCTTTTCCTAAAATCTGGGGAAAAAAATGTTGGGATGATGCTTGTAACTGATGCTGGTCAGAAGACGACCAAAAATATACCCCGGTACCCGCTAAAAAACGTGGCCCGAATTAGTTGCTCACCACCTTTAGCTAATCATTGCTCGGTTAGTAATGAGGGCTAATATGTCTTTAAATATGTGGCAGATTAATAGTTCTTTCACGAGCCCTTCTTCCACCTTATCTTTAATCCTTCTAATTCCCGTCACCTTGCATATACTTTTTACTACCCCCACCATTATTCTTGTCCGTTCCTCCCCTTCTATTCTTCATACTTCATCTTCTCATCCCTTCTGTTTTCTCTACTCGCCTTGTCTTACCTCCCTCTCCTCATGTTCAGCCTACGTTCCTCTTTTCCTCTCCCCTGCCCTTTCCCCCCTCTAGTCCTTTTTCTACTCTTTTCTCTTCCCTTTTCCTACTCTCATGTCCTTCACTTTATTTTTTTCCTCCCATGTATTTCGTCTATTCTTTCCTCTGTCATCTTTTTCCTCCACTCTTGCCTTCACCTTTTATTTCTTACTCCCAGCTCTTGTCCCCCCATATTCTCCTCTTATCTCGCTCCCTCTTCTTATATCCTGTTTTTTTGTTTTACTCCCTTTGATCTGGTTACTCCTCCCCCCCCCTTTCTGGTTCTCTTGTTTTCTTCTACTTACCTCTTCTTCTCTCCTTCCCTCCCCATCCTATTTTCCCTTCAGCCTTTAATTTTCCTCATTTCAGTTCCTACAACCATTTTCTTGACAGACCTTCACCGTCCATGTAGTCCTCTCAGTCCTTCTCTCGGTTTTTCTTTCATCAGCAGTTCTTTGACCCTTCTGCTTTTCATAGGCAAAGCTGTGCCCTGTGTTGCCTTTAAACGCACGTTGTGTATTCTTGCTTTCCTCTGCCCTCCTAGCCTGTTCCCACCCCAGAGACCACCTGCCCCTTCCACTGGGCTGTAAAGTCAGGATCGAGACGACTGACAAGAACCAGTTAATCCCCCAGCACCTCGCACCCAGGTTTTTTGCACCACCAGTACAATCGGAAACAAATACAAACCCTTATTTTCACGTCTATTATATTATTGCTTTTTTTTGTTGTTAACCTATTTGTTTCACTGAAGGACAGTTGTTTTCAATATTCAAGTATTCTATAGAAAACAAACTTCTAATCAGACTCTCATTTAAAAAGGCCTATCCAGTATCATGAATTTGTTCATATGTACCCAAAAGAGTTCCTCTTTGAAGACATTTGCACCAGTGCAGTGGCGTTTATGTTGGCCCTGGGTCATACATATTACATACATATTACCAAAGAGACTCCACAGGCGTGCGCTAGAAACCTGTTACCACAGCATGGCCTCTTTAGACTTAGGCCAGCACACTTCCCCCCGTTGATTTGGTGTTCAGTTCTTTAAGTGATCTTGACGAGTATCCTATATGTATGATTCGACCTCGCCACCAGACTGATCGGAAACTGAACTCTCTCCATGGATAATACGTTTTAATACTGTTGCATGAAATGCACGAGTTACAGTAATCGTAAAATCCTCCAGTAGAATAGTGTTTAAAGACGTGACCGGTTGAATGAGAAACTGGGGAAAAATCAATTGATCAATTAAGTTGTATTTTTGTTTTCCGATTTATAAAACTTGAATATAACATTTTGCCTATGCAAACTCTCTTCTACCCGGTAATGATCTCCGACTCGTTACTGTGTGAAGGCAGCCTTTACAGAAGCGACGACCTGTCTGACAGCACTGACCACTTCCATACATCTCATTTTTTTTTTTTTTTAAACAGAACACAAATCCGATTTAAGGAGACGCAGAGAGAGAGGAAGGCGAGAGAGAATCCATTACACGGTGAATAAAGATTTAGAGAACCGGAAAAGGTTGCGTTCCAACAGCCAGTCGGACCACATCCGTCGGGGGCGAGGGCGACCCAAGAATATGACACTCAAAAAGCACGAAGATGATCGAGGTATGCACCCTAGACTACAATGGACTGTGCAAATGCATCAGTGCTAAGCTACCTTCACAGTAGATGTTGAAAAACTTGTTCAGGATGGCGTTCCTGATGTCATTAACCCTTCATGGTTATAGGACTATTCTATATGGTACAATAGTTTATCAAGTGAAGAAATCTGTTTCTGTGCTTAATCTTTCTGCTTGGAGTATTGCCTTGGCTTTCTGTTGCTTCTCCCTTCATTCTTAGGTCTAGTCTCGTAGAAAGCACATGTGCTGTCTGTTGCTAGACGTTTTATTACCTTACGGTGGGCTTGGAGCCCGCCCATTGCTTACCATTGGTTGGATTCATTGCCCCTCACATTTGCGAACTTCTTATTCATTAATGTGGGTGGACTTTCCTTCCTCTTTTGTTGGTCTCTTTCTTGGACCATGGGTGCATTACGATGTCCTTACACTGCTTGCTTTTTCATGTGCTACTTTTTTTCTTTTAGCCCTCCACAAAAGTGCATGTGTTTTCCAGCTGTCTCCCTAGTGTACTTCTCTCCACCCCCTCTCTCCATGCTGCTCTCTTTGGGCCGTGTGGTTCTCCCCCATACCCCTTTAGTGATGTCCTCACCTTCATGTACTCCTCCGGCCAGCATGACTTTCTCACTCGTGTGCTCCCCCCCCCCTCCCAGTTGCACGTTGCTCTCTCTCAAGCTCACTTGCTTTTCTCCTCCACCCTTCGTGCTTTCCACCTGCTTTCTAAAAAGAGGTTTTATGGGGGTTTTTTTCCCCACCATTTTTATTTGCAGATCAGAGTTGGATCGGCAGATAAAAAGGAAAAAAGTGGGCATTTTACTATGTAGGCTTGTGCATTCATGATCTGCGCGCCTACAAAATTGCACAATAGGCTTTTATCCTATTTAGTCACTGTTACACAGCATTGGAAAAGCAAATAGTTCCTGTAGGCAAGACCTATTGACTTTGCCAATTCTTGTAGTATTTTGCTGTATCCATGTTTTTAGAGAATTATTGGTAACACCTCTTCAGTCACTGTACAAAGGGCAGTTGTTACATGATTTTATTGTTTTCACTGCAATATCACTAGGTCAATACAGTAAGGACTCTTGGTGTGATGGCATTGCAGTAAGAGCACCTTTCTGCCTCATATAATTGCAGTAAAGGTTACTCTAGTTGTGACCTTACACTAGAAGGTACAATGTGTAAATACTGGTCATGTGATGCTCATGTGGTTTTTATTTGTAACTGACTGTCTACCTTAATACTATGTCTTATCCTCCTCTCTACTCTGGTTAATTTACCCTTGACTTAACAAGGAGAGGTAGGTCCTTTCTTGTACATTCACAAAATAGAATAACGTGAGGATCCTTAAAAAAAACCCGATAAATGCCAGAGACTTTTTTAGGCTAAGCTATTGGCAGAAACATGTCGATATCGCAGAGGTACGTAAGGGCCATGGTACCCAATAACGTCCACTTAAACACCTTTATTTTTACTCATACCAATGGTACCACCTAATAAAGTAATTCTTGTGGATTATCCCTACGTATTTTTATTTAGGAAAACTGGATCCCAGATAAATGTCCGGATAATTTCTAAGAACTCCCTCAAGACAGTGCCCTTTGAGGTCGAACTCGCCCTGGTAATATCATCTTACCAGCGTGGGATGAGGTAGCCTATGAAGAAGCAGGTCACATTATGTGAGTGAGCCCACCTCATCCAAATCTTAGACTTGCCCAGATTTTGAGTAGGTAGGTAGCATAGGTAGACTTGTGATCTCACTTCAGTAAAAGCAGCTTTCTGACATCGCTGTGGAAATGTGAGTCTCTCCGTGAAGTCCTTGCAGAACAACATATTCCTTGGAGGTGTCAGTGAAGTAATGGTAGCCCCTAGTATGAGTTTGCTGCAGGAAGGGCAGCTTTCAGGATGAGGTCACTGGAATGAGTGCAGCCCGTAGTGTGGGGACACTATGATGGGGGTAGCTGTTGGTGTAATGTCACTGAAGTAAGGGCCACTCCCAGTGCAAGGGCACTGCCGTTTGGCCCCCACCCAGTGCAAAAACACTGTAGTAAGGATAACTCCCTGTGTCAGGTCACTCAGTATGGGCAGATCCAGGATGCTGTCACTGCAGCGAGGGCAGCTGCCAGTGTGAAATCACTGCACTTCTGCACCCTCACTTGTCCAAGCTTGATTGGGCTGCTGCAGTCAGGCCGTAACTGCATCATCTTGACAGATGCACAACATGAACAGCTGTATTCCCCCCCCCCCCCCAGGGAACAGCTGGTGGTCCAATCTGGAAATTCATTTATTTGCAGTTTTCTATGGTGTGATCATCTTCCAAGAGTGCCGCACTGCTGTACAATTGAAACAAACGTTACAGATGTGCAGCAAAATGTCAAAGATACGTGTGTGTGTGTTTTTACGGAATTTTTAATTACAAACCATCCCTGAATATGAAAATAAAAAGAGAAAACCTAAATGAGAAACATCCTGAAACTATGGCAAATCAAGTGAAGAACTTAAGTATAAGTGAAAGACGTAGTGATGTGAGAATAAGGATGGCCAGTGAGCGAGGCATTACTTGCAACAGATGTTACAGAAAGCAGGAGAAGCATCATGGATGAGACTAACAACCCAAAACAAACACTAAAAATAAAAGGGAGTAAGGGATGGTGAAACAATGTAGCGGTCATTGCAGGAAGGGAAGATAGCAGAGGCAGCAGATGGGAAAGAGGTGGGAGATGGTGGAATCAAGTCATGCAGTAAAGGAGTATCAAGAGTTGGTCTTAATGTAAAGGACCAATGGAGAATAGCAAAGGCAGCAGGAAGTAATCTGAAGGCAATTGGAGAGGTAAAATGTGGATGTGTTCTACACAGACACGCAGTTTAAGATCTTTATGAATGTCAAGTGAGAGGTAGTCGTGCGGAGAACAGGTGGAACAGACCTCTGTGTTGCTTACCCCACCTGCCTTTGGGAGAAAATAACACTTTTGCGCTTTTTTTTTTTTTTTTTACACTGCTCTATCATGGCTCGGCTCCAACGTAATTTTATAGGCACATTCATACATGGTGAATCATGCTCTTGTCTTCTAACTGATGTGGCTGCATCGTAGTAACTTGTGTTTTTTTGTTTCTTTTTTCTTTTTTAAAGACATGCGGTACAGCATCACTTAAAACCATTGGCAAAGCCAATAGGTCCTAAAGGCAAGACATGTTGCCTTTAACCAATGCTTGCTATTTACAGGTGTCAATTAGTGAAGTGTGAGGAAAACCAATTAAGGACTATGCCATCAATACCCACATGCGTTTTGTGAGTACTGTTAAGAGAAGGGTTTTGACTGTATTGAAAGCATTAAAAAAATCAACTGCCAGTATGCCTTCCCTCCCTTCTAATTACTTATATTGCCACATAATACTACCTTGTTCCTTCACTTTTTAGGTCTCGCCTAGGCAGTGCTTGCGCTGTCTCTTCAAGACCTGTTGTATTCTGAATATGGGCTTTATGCTCCGCCCATGTATTTTTTTGCCTCCTTTGACTGTCTTGGAAATGGTAATTGGTTAATTTGTTTCGTAGTCCCTCCTTAATACCTCCTTTTCTCCTGTTGTAACCTCCCACGCGGACTGCCCTGTTACATGTGTTATTACTCAGTATGTTTTATTTACAGTTTGTGAGCACTATTTTCTTAACCCCTTCTCCGCAGCGCGAATTCCGCCGCGGCGCGGGGGGGCTAGGGGGTGAGCGCGGCGCTTTGGTGCTCATGACGGCTCCACGCCGTCATGAGTCACGGGCGGCGTGTGCTCATGACGGCGTGGTTCCGTCATGACCACGCCCGCTCATTAATTCGCCCGCACAGGCGGGGAATTAGTGCCGCGTGGGCGCAGCGGCATGACGGAACCACGCCGTCATGAGCACACACCTCCCGTGACTCATGACGGCGTGGTTCCGTCATAAGCACTCAAGGGGTTAATGACTTTCTCCAAGTGCTGTTGCAGTCACGACACGCTATCCCGCAAACTAGAGTCCTCGTGTTTTCCTGACTCCGCATGGCTCCCGATCATGGACGCTGCGCTTTATCTTTTAAAGATGCTCCCTCCCCGTTCCATGGCTGGCTGACTTGCATAATGCTACGTCAGACCTTATAAAAAATTATTATTAGTTGTTTTCACTTTAAGTGTGCTGTCCGCCCCCACCACCCCTCCGAGATCGCTGTTTTTTTAAAAATGTATTTAAAATTAACGCTTCTCAGTGGTTCCCAATGTGTGCGTCGCGGCACCCCGGTGCGCCATGAAAAGTAGCCAGGTGTGCCACGCACCAAGCACACAGTTTGGGAACCAACACATACGCTTTGTTACGTAAACAAGCCAAATCTGCAATAAGTGACCAACATTCACTGTCTTGTGAAAACGACCCGCTGTCTTGTGAAAACGACCCGCTGCTGGTAGCCCCGACATACTACTTCCGTACGCTACACAAACTTACATCTTTTCAATAAAACAAACAAAGTATTGGCTACTCTCGACAAGCACGATTGGCAGTGGGCTGGGCTTTAAGCTGATTTACTGCGCACGTGTCCGTCCCAGTTGTGATGTTCCTGCACATAACATGATGTAGGCATTGTCTTCTGGACATTCCTTGTGCAGAATCTGATCGCTATTGGTGCCGGGCAGGTCAGTGCTTTCGCTAGCACTTCACTTTTTGTGTGAATCAGTCACAGATTTGAATTTAAATGTGCATTCCATCATGTGCATGTTTGTACTGAGTTATAGTTTTATCAGACGTAACTTGTGAATAAATTAAACGTCGGTCTAATCTCTGCATAAAGATTCTGTGCCACATTCATCTCTCTTTTATATGTACAAACTATGCATGTGGGATGCTAAATGTGCAGCCTATAATACGGTGCTAATTGAGAAAAATCTGTCTCGCAACCATTAGTTTTCAATCATGTGGCAAAGTTCTCCACCATGCTCTTTGCTTCAAACGGAAACGAGCCTGCTTCCTTTCTGCCACTGTCTCTCAAATAATTTCAATTTGAAAAGGGTGTATTTGCATGATATATGGATGGCAGGTTTCGCAAGAGCGTTACGGAGATTCCAAAGTATTGTCATGGTTTTGTACAAGTTCTTCACTGTAGGACCCGGTCACTTGCTAAAATGCACTGCTGTAAAATGAACACCACGGGCATAAATAGGTGATCCATTAAGCCCCATATTTTATACTGTATTTTCTGCAATTTGTGTTTTTTTCTAGATTATATCGAATTTTATGCTTTCTTTTTTTATACCCTTATTATAAAGTAAGTGATTCCCCAGCAGGGATACCTCCAACCTTCACCCATTCTGAGTATCAATGATTACTTTTCTCATCTTTGGTTCAAAGTATGAGAAAGTTTGTTTCACCCCTAGGCCAAGGTCACAGTTCGGGAAGATCAGTCTAACTGCAGTTTGGTTTGTCTTGCCAGGCTGTTGTCATTGGACATTTGCTAGCTGTCATACAGTTCGTCACCCTTAGCAGGTATTCTGAAAGGGTTTAACTCCTTTGAAGGCAGAGTTACTCTGAGCAGGTGGGTCAGTCTGTATTCTGAATAGTGTACAAATTAATAGAGATTTTGTCTGAGACTAGTCTAGTAGCTTTCTACTGGAGGATGAGATATGCTTAGCAGCTTCTTCGGCAGCACCTTACACCTTTTATCCATAAACGCTGCAGGTGTGGGATACGTTTTCACTAGAGCATGTCTCAAGTGTGTGTTTTCTTCTATTACGATAGGTGAACAATGATTAATGTATAAATAATTCAGTTACATTTGCTTCTCACTAAGCAGTGCTTCTAATAATTTTACTACTGTTAAAATGTGTTTATTAGTAATTAAAGCCTTTAATGATAAAGGAATATGATACGTAGTATACACCATGTGGTCAGCAGAACATACGTGCGAAAATTAACTCATTCAGTGTAACCGTGTTCGAGGCCGAAGATCCAGACTATGGTCATGTTCTTATATGTTGGCCTGGAGAGCAGCAAAGCGCTCGCCAGTCACTTTGGGGTTACAGAAGATGAAATGAGCCACAAGCGTACGCACAGCCCATTTCTATGACGACTAGTCGAGAGGATGTGGCCTTATGGCTAGAGCAGTTGACCTCGAAGCTGGGGAACTTGGTTCTAGTCTTGGCAACGAACACCCTGTGATTCTGGGCAAATCACTTAATCTCCCTGTGCCTCACAAAAATGAATGTGTCCATCTGTAACGAAACTGGTGCTCATTTAAAGCGCTCCGATACCTGATATCTTCGGGTCGAGTTTGCGCTATATAAAACTCTAAAAAAATAAAAAACCTAGCATTGGTGAAAAGGTAACACCCGCACATTTGCAAAGAAGTGTTCCCCGGTTTGCATGGGAGCATGGCCCCTTGAAATGGAAGGGAGTTTGCTAGGGTTAATGCACTGTTTTATTGAAGCATGCCCCTAAATGGTAAAAAGTGGGGTGTGTATGACACATCCTCTCGCCTACTCCCATCTCCTAGCGTGCCCTCTAAAGGAGGGACGAGGGGATCTGGTTTGGGGAACCCCCCCACTAGAAGGTGCAAGCGGAGACTGCATCCCATGTGATATGGCCCAAGATTCCATTGAAAGACAGGCCACTTCACTGCAGCAGGAACTGCGCTGTCTGCACGTGCAGAAGGGCTCCCCTTCCCTGAGGTAGGTCCCGAAGCCCGGACTAGAGTTGGATGGCGTTATGGTTGCACTGACCCTCGAGGGGCCCATCTCTGTCACTGCGCTTTTTTCGGTTTTGTTAATGTGAACTGCCAAAACCGAGAATAAAGAACATGGAACTGGAAGGATTTTTGGTAGTGACGTCATCTGTTCCCGACACGCTCCCCTCACGCCGCCTCACGCACCACGCTTGCTACTGAGAAGTCGCTCCTATCCATGTTAAAGAACTTTATGATTTTAAACGGCTGCATTCTGTAAACCGTTTGCAAATACCCCATCCAGGTCCTTTATTCAAAGCTGTTGTATTTGATTCGGGGTAGGACAACAATTGCCATATCTCCCGATTTCATGACCATGTTAAATTAAGATGGGCGTGACTTTTAAAAGACCCTATGTTGCAGGCTATTCGCACTGGTTATCCAGGTGCTTTTTACCAAGAAACTATGCATTCGTGCTGGTGATTGAGTGGTCTGTTCCCTAACCGTCGACATTGGAGTTTTTCTGTAATGCTGAAGTCTGGTGTGCACTTTTCAATGTTTAAAAACAGCTTTCTGCTACTTTGCTTAAAAAGAAATTACACTGTGTCCTCGGATGGTATTTTTCCACTTGGCTGTTTTGCATACCTCAGATGTTTTATTTGTGCCTCTGTTTTCTTTTTGCCTTATCGCCTCATTGTGTTGTACAGTGCTAGGAGACCAGCCAAGCGAGCGTGTGCATTGTAGAAGCCCTACAAATAATTAAACAGATTTTGAATTGCTATTTAAAGCCCTCACTGACTTGACCTCCCCCTGCCATGCCGCATATGAAGTCACATACATGATGGATCTGTCGTTTAGCTGCTTCACCTCTGGTAGAGGTGACCTCCTTCCTGCAGAGGGACTTGAATCGCCTGAGTGGTCCTTGTTGTAATTGTACCACAGAGCAGTCCATGTTTAGTTCCAGTCATCTCCTTTGTCTTGGAACATGCCACGCTTTCTAGAATGGTGGACTGATGGGATCTTGAACACTGCATGCGCGGCATGGAGAAGGCCCTTGGAAATACTAGACCACAGTAGTAGTGTACCCGTTCAGCTGCCTCATACTATGGCTGGACAGGATTAGTCAATTGTTCAGTAGACTCAGGAGTGTGGCAAAGGGTTAAAGATGCATAGATCAGGAACAATTGTTGAGTAGCAGTTTGGAAAGAGTGGGGCGAACCTGTTGGCTGGCAAGGGAATTTTGTCTAATTCGGTTTGTTGTGAGAATTATTTAGAACATTGAATAGCTCCTTAGTGGAAGGTTGCCGTACTGCTTTTATTTAGAATTACTTTTTTGATTTTAACATCTTTTAGTGTTTCCTGGTGTTTTGAGTCTGTATCCTCCTCCCCTTTTTTTTGGTTAAACAGCACAGTTTTACTTTTTAAACTAGGGAGTTCGGGAATATGCATCGCTTTGGAAAAATGTAAATTTTTCATCTTTGTCCGTCTTTTTAAGAGGAGTTACTTGCTCTGCTGTGATTCATTTATTGGTGAGCTCTCCTACTAAAGTCAGTCTTGTTTTCAGCGAAAAATTCAGTAGAGACCAATATAGATATGTTCAATTATTGTATCCTCAAACTACCTTTACTGAGGTAGGTCATGGAATCTGTTTTGCATGTGATGAACATATAATATACTCTGCCTATAACTAGACGGCTTGTTATTCAATAACACCCAGTCTAGTACATGACCCAAAAAAAAAAAATATATATATATATATATATATATATCCTACACTTTAGGTGTAACCAAATTCACCTGGCTGCTCTCCAGTAGGCTGACAGTTTTTTTTGTTTTTGTTTTTTTTAATACCCCCAGGAAGATAACTGGTTTGCCGTCCCCGTACCAGAACTAGATTGCTCTTACATTTCACAGTAACTCTCCAGTTTATCTGCATGCCAAAGGGAGGTTGTGCAGTATAAAAAGATGTAGATATGACCTAATTATCCACATTCTGAACCCTCCAAGACACACTTCAGAGGCCCTCTTCCTAATGTCTTAAAGTGGCCATTTGGTGAATGATGCCACAACAAGTCTCAAAACCCAAGCAGTGGTCATCCAGTAAAGCAACTTTCTAGAATGTCTATTGATGGAGACTGTTCGAGATGCAGGACTGTGTAAAAATAACTGTTTTTATCCCGTATACACTGGCTGGCCTCCAAGTATTAATACATTGGAGTAAAATGCAGATTGTTCAGTTTGCCTCTTTTGTGATTGTATTTGCTTATTTCAAGTCTCTCCTCACAGACCGAGTGAGCTGTCTGGTTGTGAAAGACCTATTGTGAACTTACAATGGGCTTTTAGCCAGCCGCTGTACCCTTAATTGGCATTATTGACACACATTTGCGTGCTTGTTTTACCAAAGCTTGCCTGCCTCCTCTTGTTTTTGTCCCTTTCCCTGACGTAGCCTGTTAATGACCTTTTATCTTTTTTTTATTTCTACAGAAAAGCAAGAAAAGGAAGTGGATATATACACAACCCTTTCCGACGAGAAGGCTTTTGTGTTTTCATTGGCACTGGCAGAAATAAACCGAAAAATAATCAACCAGAGACTGATCCTGTGATGATCGATAGCGAGGCCCGGGTTACCTCTGCTGCTGGCTCCGCTGGGACCGTCCGCAGTGCGCCGAGTGCTGCAGCCCTGTCACGGGGAAGCGCTTTTACATCGTCTCTGCCCCCGAGGCACTTTCACCCTCACTCCAAGACAATTTTTTGCGTTTTTTTAACTTGCCGGAATGAATGACTTTACGACGACAGCACTTGCAGTTTTAAAAAAAAAGAAATCATGGAAAGCCAGCTTTCTGTGGGATTAGGAATGTGAGGCGGCGTGGAAGAAAATTCCCTGAGCATTTCACACCGGCTGGCTGCTAGAGTGACATTTGAAAGGCTTTCGCAGAAAGGAAAAGAAGCTTTTATTCCAAATAAATTATATATGAGATTTTTTTATATGTATGTTGTAACAAGGCTACCGTGTACAGTTTTCCCGCCTTCTTAGTTGTCATGCGCTGTAGCATTGATAATGTATGGCTAACCGAGCTTGTTATTAATAAAACTCGCAGATGGGGTTTTGTTGACTTTGCCCGGCCTTCCTTTTGCAGCAGTTTATGGCTCCTGAATGGCGCCTTTGTGCGGAACGGAGCTCGCTTCCTTATCGGGCCTCGTGGGCCGTCCGCGCGGGTCCTTTCATGAGGCACATGTCTGAGGCGACAGCTGGCAGGCAGCGCGGGAAACGAGCCCAGATGCCGGATAAGCCGATGGCTGCACTTAGTGTCGGGTTGATAAGAGCGGCTGTCGGATGAATACTGCAGTTTACATCCTATATCAGAGATTTACTCGTTGGTGTCTTGGTGTGACAGTATGTTACGGTTGAGTGGAAAATATTTCTATTTCAGTACATTTGGGCTTATTTATTCACCGCGAAGTAGCTGCTTTTATACAGTTGTCTACATTTTTTTACCTTTCATGTTCGACAGAGTTGTATAGGGTGCATTCAGCTATTAGTATAGACTCACAGCAGAGTCTGATTAGGGTGCCTTCAACCCATGGTCTTTAGAGCTCATCTTCCGACGTTGTATTACAAAACAAGCATTGGCAAAGCCTATAAGACCATTTGACTTCTTTGCCTGTGTTTTTTTGCCATAATGTACAGCACTGCGGCTGGTGTGTGCATATCTTCATAAAAGGATGAGTTGATGCAGCTGCTGTGCTATTTTATAGGCGCGCTTATTCATTCAACATGCATGCACATGCCTGCAAAAGGACACTGGATTATTATTTATTTTTTAACCAGATGGATCTGTAATTTAAAAAAAAAAACAAAAAAAAAACGCTGTAAAATCGCTCATTTAAAACGTGCAAAAACACTTTTTTAAATAAAACCATTTAAACTGATGATGAACGGGTTGGGGAGTCGGTGGGGAGAAACAATACGGTGGGGTTGGTGGCAAAGCAACACGAGGAAGAGAACATGGGTGAAAGCAGTTTGGAGTGCGGGGTGGAGAAGCACATGGGTGAGAGAGCGAACAGCGTTAAGGGGGAGAAAAGCATGCGAGGGAGACAGCTGATAAACACATACACTCATGGAGAGCTTAAGTAAATAATAAAAAAAAAGTAAGCGAGCACAGAAGCCAGCCATTTAAGGAGTTGGTAAAGGGACTCACTCCATGGGAGGGACAAACACAAGATGGACATGCTGAAACGAGGGAAGCAATCTTGTAGAAGGCAAGCAAATGAGTGACCGTAAAGCAAGCCAGTGGTAAGTAATGAGTAGGCTGCAAGCCCACAATGTTTTTGCAACCAGAGCACTTGTGCTCTTTGGTAGCCTCGACCTAATCAGGTTACCCTGTTAACCTTGTTCAGTCCTCCTCCTCTGCTGCGTCATCAAAATAGTATGTTATACTATTATTAAAAAAAAAAAATGGTTTCACATTTTAGCTCTTAGTAGACCTGCAAGGTTCAACCGAATAAAACTGGATTTGACAGGCGGGCGTTTCTGGGCATCTGATTGCAAGTCCCCTTACTTCATTTACCTCTAAACCAGTGAACAGGCAGTCCCTTTTTATTAAAAAAAATATGTATATGTGTGTGTATATGTATGTATGTGTGTGTGTGTGTGTGTGTGTATATATATATATATATATATATATAAAATGTTTCGTTATATAGCTTTGCATATGGCTGAAAGTTGCCTAAGGTGCATGCAAGTGCAACAGTATAAATAAGTGATGGGTGAATTCATCTGCTGATAAGTGGCTGTAATTAGTCAACGTTTCTTCTTTTACCCTAGGCTTGGCTGAGGTGATGTTAGACCGAGTACAACTTTATTGAATGTTTTTATTTATTTATTAACTATTTAGTTGGTGCAACGTCTGCCTTTCAGATGGCTTTGCATAGATCCACTGCCACATTGTAGGGTGTTCATTAACGGTCTCCACTTGGTGTACATGCATTTTCCCTCTGTCTGTAGTTGGTTGTGCAGAGCGGGCCTTTCTTCTGAATGGATGTTTCTAGTTTTGGTTTGTAGTGGTTGAAGCTATTTTCTTCATGTTGGGGCATACTATAAAAAGTTGCCCTATCTAGCAGTCCTTGTCCAGGTAACACCAGACAGCTGCCTAGGTTGACATCTGATTGCCCTTATGCTAGGGTGGGGTCGCTAGTTGCAGACTACCCCTTTGCATAATGGTGAAACCGTGTTACTATGGATACAGAGTGGTCATTTTATGCTGTGCTCTGCATGTTGTGAGTAAATGCTCTGTGGGGCAAATGACTGGGGGCTAAATTATCAGAAATTGGTTACTTTCACCACTTGTTCACCCTTTGAGCGCCCACCAAGCTCAGGAGTCCATTGCCTTCTTATGGTTGGCGAGCTGGCCTTTGTGCAATAGCTTGATAGGTTTAGTCTATTTCCTATTAGAAGGTTTTGCACTTAATGAGATTACAGTCTACAATTATGATTAAGTTGTCACTATTTTTGGCAGTCCTATCAGAGGCCAAGGACTGATTGAGCAAGACGTCTGATTAACCGTCCCCCTTGCAAAGCACAGTTGATGCTTTTTGGCAAAGAAGGGAAGGGACCAAACTGCACTTAATCTTCCATGCTCGGCTACAATGAATTTGCACTATTTTTCACAAAATAGTACAGTTCAAGTCGGAGAGCCGCATATATAGAACAATCATTCCCAACACAATAATGAACCCCTACCCACCTGGTGCCATGCTTTGTTTTTTACAGTACCCAGCGCTCAAATGGTTGGCTTGAGTACCCTGGATCTTAACCCTGCGCTGACTACTCCTGAGCATGGCCATTTTGATCTGCGAGCAGTTGTGACGCTCCCTTGCAAGAAACCATGGTGGTTACTGTATCCTTTTGTATGTAGCACCCAGGAAATATATGCTGATAAAACAGTCGTAGCTCAGAGGCTGAAACCTGTTGACACCCATGACAGGCAGGGTTTCACTAGTTCACCTGCTTATCACTTTCAACCATGTGGAATTGGAGAGACTGTTACATTTTTACCTATACAGTGACCTACTCTTATGCACACTCTTAATATCCTTCGGTTCACCTTACATACACCCGAATTGACCACACAACCCCACTATATGTAGCATATCTTTTATTCACAAAAGGGAACCAGACCAGATGTAGGTCTTTCGTAGGATGTTCATCATCCTGTGTGGAACGACTGCCCCAGACCTCAAGTGTACGTGGTTCTTTCTTTATAGCAGTCAGTCTTCTTTCTTTTTGCAAAATAGTGTAACTCCGGAGGGAAAATAAATATTCCCCCCCCCCCCCATGTCTGTTTCCACAATTGCTTTGTAACCTGAACTCCCCATAAGCGCCTTGGAGTTAATCCGATTACTGCATGCTTCATAGAGTGGCAGCTCATACCTGCACTTCTACAGCAGGACAGATGTACATCTGAGAGAACAGCATGCATGAGCTGCAGTACATTCTGGTGCTGCGCTAGGTGCATGGGGTATTATGTTTCCAGGACTTTTAGTACTGCCCCTCTACCGAGATATGAATTGAAGTAAACGTAAGGTACCATTTCCTGGCTTAACCGCTTGAAAGATTCATCATTCTCTATTTTGATCTCCTCCATGAGATACATTGAAAGTCTTAATCAACAGGGGGCACTGTTCCAGATGAGGGGTACAGGTATTCACCCACTCGATAAAGAGTAAAGTAGGGTTATAAGTGATCCTAGGCTTTTTGAGGCCCACGTGTGAGGGGAAAGAGCAAGCCTTGTCTCCTAATGCCCTCACACACCCCGAAGGATGTCATGCTTCATCATTGGGCGTTTTGCTCCTCGTCGGGCCGGCACTGCAGTGCCCTACGGGTCCCCCGAAGGGTCACTTTAGCGGAGATCTTTTGAGACAAAACGCCGTATGGTGCATGCGGGTGTGTGGTGTGGGTCCTTTAAAAGGGTGCAGTGGTGTGTGCAGAGTGAATCTAAAACTGTCTAAGGGTTACCCAAAGCAAAGTTTTTAATAAAGAGGGGCACCCTTGACAGACTAAAAAACCCGTAGGTCAAGCGTCACCTATATAGGCTCAATGGGCCCTGGGTAACTAAAGAGGTCGACATGTTTCGCGCCTATGTGGTCCAAACAGATCCGTGGCGCTTCTTCAGCACCAAAAACAATTTAAAATAAAGTGTGGTGTGGGTGAACAGTGAAACAAGGGTTACTACCCTCAGTGGGTATCCGGGCGTACACAGTAACAATGTACCCTGTAGTCTAACTGCAACAATTAGTTAGATTTTAGCCGCTCCAGGATACCACCTAAAAATGAAGGGGGAGTTTCTCCATAGGCTAGTAGGAGTCGAGCGCCCGCACCTTACCGGGAGTTTTGCTCGGGTGCTGGCTCTTGTGCACCTACCCCAACCGTGCTCCTGCCTGCGCTCGACTAGATTAACTCTGCACGCACCACTGCACCCTTTTAAAGGACACACACCCGCATGCACCATACAGCGTTTTGTCTCAAAAGATCTCCACTAAAGTGACCCTTCGGGGGTCCCGTAGGGCATTGCAGCGCCGGCCCGACGAGGAGCAAAACGCCCAATGATGAAGCATGACATCCTTCGGGGTGTGTGAGGGCATTAGACCAGGCTTGCTCTTTATTTATTTTATTTATTTGAAAAGTTTTATAAAGCGCGAACAAGACCCAACCGGGTATCAGAGCGCTGTACAAAGAGGAACGCTGACGTATACGTACAGAGACAATATAAATACACTTACAAAAAAGCAAGTGAACAAACGGGTAACAGCCCACCTAGATGAGGCCGAGCAGTTTCATCATCGACTTACTTCAAAGACAAACGAGAAGTTTTAAACCCCCAGTAGAAATGATTGTCAAGCACTAGTTTCAAACATAAAGTTAAGCATACAGTTAAGCATACAATAAAACACCCAAGCACACCCAATAAGGCAACATGAGAGGAACCTGAGGCATAAAATAAATGAGGGCGCTAGGGGAAGAGTAGGTAGAAAATGAACAGACAGTAAACAGCCCACCCAGATGAGGCCGAACAGTTTCATCATCGCCTTACTTCAAAGACAGATGAGATACATTTTAAACCCCAAGTAAAAATGATTGTCAAGTACGAGTTACAAACATAAAGTGAAAGTAAATTGACAGCAAATGACATGGAGGCTATTGCTGATGCAGTTCTTCCAATAGTAGCCATTTGACCTGTTTTTTGAATGAGGCAGTCGAAGGGTTGGCTCTGATCTCCGTCGGTAGGGCATTCCAAATTCTTGGAGCCAGCCCTGAGAAGGTGCGATTGTAAGTTCTTTTTTTTTTTTTTATTGAATTTCGGTGCTTTCAGTAGTAGGGTATTGGAGCTTCTTAAATTTCTTCTGGCTCCGGAGAGCTTCAGTTTTTTTGCCAGGTAAATGGGGCTCTTGAAATGTATAGCTTTATGTGTCAGGCAGGCTATCTTGAAACGGATCCTAGCTTCAATGGGGAGCCAGTTAAGCTGGATTAAGTCAGGTGTGATATGATCATGCTTTCTTGAACCTGTGATTAGTCTGGCAGAGGCGTTCAGAGTAGCTCTTAGCGGCGCTAACCTAGATTTAGGAAGACCAGCTAGGGTCACCAATCCATATTCTACACGTGAGATAACTAAGGATTGGACTGCTGATTGCATGTCTTCGGGAGGTAGGAACGGTTTGATTTTCCTAAGAGTGTTGAGCTGATGGTTGGCACTCTTAATGGTTGCACTGATGTGTCCTTGCATGTTTAGAAATTTGTCTAGGGTGACCCCTAAAGAGCAGGCGGAGTCCACCAAATGCGGTGTGCAGTTGAGTGCTGAGATTTTTTTGATCCAGTTTTGCGTGGGGAAATCAGGAGAAATTCAGTTTTGAGAGAATTAAGTAATAGGTGGTTATGTGTTAGCCATTGTTGAGTTTTTTGAAGCGCTCCATTAAGAGTTTTAATGTCATCTGGAGAGGAGATCTTCAAATACAGTTGCGTGTCATCCGCGTACATGTGGTACTGAATGTTTGAGTCATTTAGAATGGCAGTTAGAGGTTCCATGCATAGGTTGAAGAGCGTGGGCGAAAGTGCAGAACCTTGAGGCACCCCAATAGAGACTGAAGTGCTGGCCGCCAAAGATTGGTTGACTTTGATTCTTTGTGTTCGGTTATGCAGGAAAGAGGAGAACCAATTTAGGACTCTTTCCTCTCACACGTGGGCCTCAAAAAGCCTAGGATCACTTATACCTCTACTTTACTCTTTATCGAGTGGGTGACTACCTGTACCCCTCATCTGGAACAGTGCCCCCTTTTTTGATTAAGACGGTTTACGTTAGGAGCACGGGCACTGGACCTTAATTGGCTCCTGGTCCCCCCCTCTCTTTATATAGATACATGCATTGAAAGTCTCCTGTGAGTCAAGTGAAGGTGATTGGTTAAGAGTTTTTTCTATAGGATCTATAGAGCAGTAAGCCCATTGGAGGATATTGGATGTCACCGGCCTGGTGCACCTACCAAGTAGACATATAATGCTGTTTTGTTTATTGGCATTTTCAAAACTGAAGTAAAAAAATACAAAATGTTCAAAGTTTGAACTTAATAAAGCCACATCATTTTGCCTTTGTTTCAGTATAACTGCAACATTTTGGTGGTAAGATTTCACTGCGAGTGAAGAGCCTCTTACTCTGTACCCACAGGCTTGAATCTTGGCATGTTTGACTCTCCTTTCATCCTTCGTGGTTTAACTAAATGGCCATTGAGGAGTTGGGCGATTAATACTATTGTTTAATCTCAAACAGAAAAATAAACTGCTCTCCATATACCTTACTCGCTATAGCTACGAAGAAGGGGGGTGATTTGTAGTCCAAGGACCAAGGCTCTGTAATCCACATACTCGGACATGATTCCCTCCCCTTCAGAGAAAATAAATGGACCCCTATTTCCTGATTTGAGTGTGTTTGCTTGTCAAACCAGGTAGTCTTGAGGAGACGCAGTTCGAAGACTGACCCATTCATAGAGCATACATAACTCATGTCCTGTATATGGTAAAGTACCTGTACAATATCACACTGTATCCTGCTAAGTAGAGTCTCTGAGTTCTGTGGTCACTTTACACACACGCTGTAGAATTAAAGATCTTTTTAATCTTTAAAGGTTTATTTATTTTTTACTTTTAATGTTAATTTTTCATTTACTTTTTAAACGGTAAAACAAGATTCATGGCTTTCTCCTTCATGCTCTACGTACATACCACAATTTTTTTTAAA
The DNA here is from genome assembly GCA_963921515.1 of Calotriton arnoldi. NCBI lineage: Eukaryota > Metazoa > Chordata > Amphibia > Caudata > Salamandridae > Calotriton > Calotriton arnoldi. The sequence goes on from CAWUFW010016582.1 coordinate 175,551, forward strand.
GTCTTTCTACTATTTTATTTATTAAAATTTTTAATGCGCAGTACATGACATAGATTTGACAGATCAGTTTGTTATGATGGCAAGTTCAACACTGACAATAGTAAACAATACAAGTTTCATTGCAGCAGTCTGTTTTAAAGGAGGGAGAGAATGGGTAGAGATGTAAACCTACCATAGGAGCGATCTGTTTAACAGGGAGGAATGAGTGAGGAGGGAAGCGGGAGCATGGATGGAGACATTGGCACGTGCAAACAGAATGGAGAGGTGATTGCAAGATGTTACTGATGGAAAAGGGGCTTTTTTGTGGAAAGTTGAAGGGACCGCACTCTCTTATAGTAGAGGGCTCATAGGCGTTGAGAGTGTTGGAAAGGATGCAGTAGGTGTATTTAAAGTTAAGTTTTTTAAAGTGTTTTCCACATTTAATAGTGCAAGCAAGAGCAGGCAGGGATAAGGAGTAGTGCGGGCATTGTGAGATCATTTTAGTAAACAGCAGTTTGGGCACAGTGACCTCACTGCAGTAGGTTATCGATAACCGTATTGCTCTGGTGTCATAATTTTGATTCAAGTAGAGTTGGGATGTCATACCTGCACTGTTGTCATTTTGATCCGACCTATTCAAAAGTGTATCAATACATTTGTTAATATTGTCCTATGCCGTTGAGCAATTCTAGCGAGAAGTTAAGGTTTTTTATTTCAACCATAGATATCTATAAAGGACCATATTTTTAGATTTTATGAGGCTTTCCATAGGTTTTTAACAGAAGTCTTGTTAATTCTTTATAGGAATTAATTTACAGAAATTCAGTCCCATAAATTACATGTTTTAAAATCATTGCCGCTCGTAAACTAAGACTAACCAAAACTGAGGCAAGTCATTCGTTCATTTGTTTGTAGGCGTGTTCTATAACTCATCTTTGACTAATGATGAATATTTGTATTACTATAAAATTATTTTTATTGTGTTGATGGCCTGTGTAGGAGAGGTGTTCAGGTTACCTCTGACATTTTTGTTTTCACCTAGTTTGGTTCTATACTCAATTAAGAATGGTAAAACTTAAAAAAACTGTTGTCTTTTGTATTCTGCACCAGATAAACAACCTTCTCAAAAGTTGTGTAATTTAATGCAGATTATGAAAAACAAGCTTATTTTAGTATTGTCATCTTGAACCTGAGCTGCTAAATGCCCTTTTTTGAATGATATGGGCCAACTATGTTTAAGAAACTACTAGCAGTAGTTGTGCAGTTTTCATAGGGGTACAGACAAAGTGATTTTTTTTTTTTTTTGTGCATGAATATATAAATAATGATATATTCGTTTTTTCTATAGAAGCCACCGAGAGGTTTTCGTAGCCCCCATGGAACAGGCCCGTGATGGTTGTCTTAAAATTGAAATAAGAAAATTGACGTTTCACAATGAAACATTTTAGACGGCAAGGAAAAGAGAACTTTTCGCCCATCCTTGTGCAGTACAGCAAGATAACTGAAGAGAATGTATACAGTGCATGTCACTAGAGAACATAGGAGCATTCCCTTGATAGCTGTGCTGAACTGTTGTGAAAATGTTGCTGAGGGTTGCATCAGGGTTTCATGACTTAAAAAAATAAATAACAATTAAACCCCGCACCTGCTACTTTTAATACCCTGCGAATTACACGTAAACCTTAATGATATTTACAGAGATGCACATCAGCTGTTGAGTGAGGTTTCCCGAGTTCCTGTCTGGCTGCCGCACCTGCTCCCAGGCAGTGCAGTGATCCGAAGGACCTAGGACCGGTCTCAAAAAGCAGTTTGGAATCTTTGTTATAATCTGGCTGATTGAACATTCACATGTGGACTGATCAGTTTAGACGTGTGACCTGCAAATGCACTCGTGGACTGGTTTATGAGATGCAACAAATGTGTAAATTGTTTACAACAAAAAGTCTCCCTTTAACTCTGACGAGCCGAGGTGGTGTGAAAACATTACAGAACCAGCATTGGCAAAGCCAGTAGTTTTGGCAATAACCGCCATCCTTTTGGCTTTGTCAATACATGTTCTGTTTTGGTTTCTTAAAAAGTTTGTTTGGAAAGCTGGCAGGCTTCCAAATCTAATCTAAAAAAATCAAGCATTTTCTGTGCAATGAGTCTCGCATTTGCGAGCGTTTAAGCTATTGGCATTGTAAATGACAATGCCTTTTATTTATGTGTATTAAAAGCAACACTTATATAAAAGGAATTGTTATTTTTAATGCCAATAGCTCAAACTCTCTCTAATGCGAGAGCACTATAATGGTGGCCTCGCCCCTTTCTGTAGACGCTTTTCATGTATTCAGGTTACCGTGAGCAGCGTCTAAAGAAAGGGGCGTGGCCAATATTAAAGTGCAAGCGCTTATACGGCGCTTTCACTTAAAGTGAAACAAAATAATTCTGTAGCGCGGCTGCTAAAGTGAAAGCGGCCTGCGCTTATAATTAAATAAAGAAGCGCGGCCGTTTTATGTGAAAGTGGCTCGCTCTGTAAAATAAATAACTAAATAAGCGCACCCGCTAAAGTGAAAGCGGATCGCACCATAAATTAAACCAGTGCGGCCGCTATAGTTAAAGCGGACTGCGCTGTAATTTAAATAAATACATTAGTAAAAGCGTACGGTGTGCTGCGATGTCGTGGGTGAAATGGGGGAGGATCATTAAAGAAAATAGTGCTCACCAACTTATAGAGCAGACCGTGTTACAACACAAGTAAAAAGTCCAGTCGTTATGGGAGGTTACAAATGCAGACAAGGCGGTACCAAGGAAGGACTATTAAGCCTATTCACAAATGAAAAGCAACAGTTTCGCAAGGACAGTAACAGGAGCCAATTGAAAAGATGGGCAGGACATGGGCGAAGCGTCTATGCCATACCTCAATATAGCATGCCTCACAGAGCAGCGCTTCCGCTGCCCAGGCTCAACCTAAAAAGTACTAAAAGCAAATATAAATAAAATAATAAAACACATTTTTGCTCTCAAATGGCACACATTGCCATTGTAGTCCCTGGCACTGAAGGGAACTACTTTGGGTGTGAGAGGGCTGAACTGCGCCACTCAGTGAAGTTAGCCAATGGCTTTATGCTGTAGTGAGTGGAAGAAAAATGTCAATGATGCAATAAAAGACAGATGGATGAAGAGGGCTGGCTAAAAGCCCCTAATAGTAAATGTATTGTACAAATAATTTTGGTAAAATCAAAGGTCTTGGTCTAATGCCAGACCTAAAACTCCATTAAGAAGCAGACATTACAGTGAGAAAGCAAACTGCAGAAAATTAAACTTGTGTAAACAGTATGTTTGCCAATTGCAGGAACAAGTATTAGATGGGACTACGCTGAAGACAAAAAGCTTTTCGCCAAAATGGGAAACCTCTTAATCATAAAGCTGTGATTGGATAAGCCTGTCAAACTGAACAAAAAGGTTATATACAGAGAAGTAATCCTCCATTCCAACTAGAACAAAGCAATATCCAGCTACAGTAACTGTGATTAAAACTCGGTCACTGTAAAAACAAAAAAAGTAGAGAGAGAATACTTATACTGGGCAAAACTAACTTTGAATACTCAACCTTTGCACCATCCATCAATAAATATAACATCAGAAAAATCATTACCAGATAACATACTCCATTCTGGTCAGCGGCTCTGATTTAATAGCTTAACAGATGTGGAGGGCTGCAATAGCAATTAACCTATTTGGAATGGTGAGATTGGGTCAGCAACTGGAAGGCTGCATCAACAACTGTTTAGGTCTCACCTGCATCTGCGCGCTTGTGAGACATATGTTCTTCTATAGGCTTGGAGCCTGCCCATTGCTTACCATTTGTGGGCTTCATTGTCCCTCTCCTTGTAATTGGACAGCGTGAGCCGTCTTCACTTCCTCTTCTCTCGGCAGGAGCACGGACCAAGTACCGATTTCTTCAGATCTATTAATGTCCTACCACTGCTGTGATTGAGATTAATTTTTTTATTTTTGTTTCTTACTTCTCCCCCTCCGTTGTTCGCGTTGCTTACTCACCTCCCACCCGCCCCTGTCTGTGTTGCTTCATTAACAGTCCATGCTGCTTCTTGTTCTGGCCCCTCCCCTTGTCCCTGTTTCTTCTTCCACTCCCACCCCCACCCATCCCGGTCAGTGTTGCTTTATCCTCTCCAACCTGTCTCTGAACGTGTTTCTTCCTCCCCTCCAATCTGCCCTGTCCCAGTTTCTTCTTCTTCCTCCCCTCCCACCCACCTCCTGTATCGGTGTCATTTCTCCCCCACCCGGTCAATATTTCTGCTTCCATTTCCACTGCTCCCCTTGTTCCTGGTTCCTCCTCCCTGGTTTCTTCTTCCCCACCCACCCACCCTATTTTCTTCTTCCCCGTCCCACCCACCTGCCCTATTTTCTTCCCCTACCACCCACCCTGCCCTGGTTTCTTCTTCCCCAGCCACCAACCCCTCCCTGGTTTCTTCTCCCCCGTCCCACCCGCCTGCCCTGGTTTCTTCTTCTGTCCTGGTTTCTTCTTCTCCCACCCGCCTTGCCCTGGTTTCTTCTTCCCCTCCCACCCCGGTTTCTTATTTTCCCTTTCACCCACCCCGGTTTCTTCATAACACGCCCTGGTTTCTTTTTCCCCCTTCCACCCTCCCTGTCCTCATTTCATTTCCTCCCTCCGATCTTCTCCGGCCTGGTTTCTTCTTCCCCCGCCCACCCTGGTTTCTTCTCCCCCCCCCCCCTACCACCCGCCCACCCTGGTTTTTTCTTCCCTCTCCCACCTGCACCGACCTGGCTGCTTCTTCCCCCTCCCACCCTCCCCGTCCAGGCTGCTTCTTCCCCCCCTCCCGCCCTCCCCGTCCTGGCTGCTTCTTCTCCTCCCCCCCCCCCATCCCCGTTCTGGCTGCTTCTTCCTACCCTCCCTGTCCTGGCTGCTTCTTCCCCCCTCCCACCATCCCCATACTGACTGCTTCTCCCCCTCCCTCCCATCCTGGCTACTTCTTCCCCCTCCCACCCTTCCCGTCCTGGCTGCTTCTTCAAAGCCCTGGTTTCTTCTCCCAACATCGCCCTGGCTTCTTCCCCCTCCCACCCTCCCCGTCCTGGTTTCTTTTTCCCCCTCCCTGCTCTGGTTTCTTTTGCCCCCTCCCACCCTCCCCGCTCTGGTTTCTTTTTCCCCCTCCCCGCTCTGGTTTCTTTTTCCCCCTCCCCGCTCTGGTTTCTTTTTCCCCTTTCACCCTCCCCGCTCTGGTTCCTTTTTCATCGATCTGGTTTCTTTTGCCCCCTCCCCGCTCTGGTTTCTTTTTCCCCTTCATCGCTCTGGTTACTTTTTCATCGCTCTGGTTTCTATTTTTCCCCTCCCACCCACCCTCCCGCTCTGCTTTCTTTTTCCCACTCCCACCCTCCCAGCTCTGGTTTCTTATTGCCCACTCCCATCCTCCCTGCTCTGGTTTCTTTATACCCCTCCCACCCTCCCCGCTTTGGTTTCTTATTCCCCCCTCCCACCCTCCCCGCTCTGGTTTCTTATTCCCCTTCCCACTTGCCCTGTCCCTGTTTCTTATGCCCCTCCCTCCCAACAGAAGAAAACGAGCACTATGACTCGGCGCTTTATTTTTATTTTTTTAACTTTTCTGTTCTCCACCCCATCCATGGTCTGTGGTTAAGAAAAAGAACGTATGACTTATGCACATCATATATGTGCAGTGACAGGTTTTAAAGTCTTAAAACTTACTGGGGCATTTTGTGAATGTCTTATCTGCACGTGAATTGAAATGTCTTCGATGTGGTAATGTTTAACTTGATAGCCTTCAAAATTCCTCACATTCTGTTCCCCGGCTTTAATGGAGTTTGTGCTTGATTTCTGATGCACGCTTGCTTGCTTTGTTTTTTGCTGCTGTAAAATGAGGATTTTTCTCATTTTAAGAGTGAGTGCTTCAGTTTTGAATTGTTGTAAATGATGCCACCGGTAGTTGGTATGGTTTGTGAGTTGTTGTGAACTATGTACACCTAATTGCTTTTGACCCTTTTTAAGTGTGTGTAGTGGTGGACATTTTTTTTTTTTTAATGCTCTACGAGTGTTAATTTTTTTGGCCAAGCTCACACGGTCGTAGTGGTTATCACAGTTCGTACTATTCTCGCGTAACTAGAGCATAATTTTTATTTTTGTTGCTGCTTTTCCTCCTCATTGAAAGACAGTACATACTTGTTCTTGTGCCCATGGCGTATTGATTTATAATTGCCCTCCTGCTCTCCACTTATTCTCCACCTCCACCCGCCATCCCATTCTCCACTCCCACCCGATTAGTAAAGCCAATATCTTGCCCATTTGCTATACCAATTGGCTTTACCAATACTTTGTTTTTTTGGGCTCCATTCTGTGTTCAGAGAAAGTGTGGAGCAGTAACTTGAAGCAAACTGGGACGATGGGTGCGGTTGCCTGTAAGTAGTAAAACTGGGGACTTATATTTTTATAGCCTTATTTCCTCACTTGCTGCTAGGCATTTCCCGCTGGGAACTGCCTGTTACCTCATTTTTTTGCCTTCATCTGGCTCATAATTGCTAGTTTGCACTTAACAGTTATTAAAGCCCTCCATGCAATGACGCGTAGATGGCTATGACTATTGTCACAAAACCGGATTGATGGATTTTAAATACTTGCACAGCTGCTGTTTAGGGGTATTGGAACTACTTCCACAGCAGTTGGCGATTGTGTACGGTCATTAAATGTAAGTTACTTCTGCATTTTCTGTGAGTATGATGGTTTAAAAAAATGTTCCCTGGAGGTTATTGCAGTTTGCTGGTGGGTAATCTTGCCATCTCCCCCGGGCAATACAAAATGAAAACTTTGTGCTCACCTGCATGTATGGCTCACCTGCATGTATGGTCTACAGTTAGGGCCTAAAGTTATTTTGCCCTCTCTGAATGCCGCACAATAAATAGCAAGACTGAAAATCACCCCTGAATATACATAAAAACCATGCATCTCTGAGTCGAATTCACATGTCATCTCTTGTTAAATGACTTACAATACGTCTAAATTTGCCAAATGGATAGAGGTGCCTTAAGAGTCCAGAGTCTAGATGCATGTCTACTAATTTTGCAATTATTTTTGTCAAATTTTATTATCTGTTCCACTGTTGACTCTTAGTGCATCATCATTGGATGCCAACGGCTGCACAATATCACCTGCAGATCTACAACCAGTACTAGAATAGGCCTAATTACAACTGTGAGAATATGCTCCTTTTTGCATAGTCACCATTTTTTCTGAATTTAATTGCTGTTTTTTAGTCTCTCTATACTTGGATTATGTTGTCCAGTGTATGTGCTTTGAACCGCCCCCCCCAATGTGTAAAGTGACATGTTGACTTGGATGGGCAAATATGACTCCTTTGAGCTCAGCAGTAGGGTGGAGATCTGCCATCCTGTTGGTACGGAAAAGTCCCTTGTATGATGACTGAGGTGTGCCCCAGCTGCAGCGATATCTGGATCCTTGGTAATGATTTTTGGTCATGACCAAGTACTGATCCTGCGTGGGTTCTACGACCTAGGCCTGTCTCGTGGATTGCGGTCTGCTTAAACCGGAAGGGGCACGCAAAGATTTACCCTCTGGAGTTGGAAGGCTAGCACCTTCACCTAGAGTTAAGTAACACAAGAGCGGTGGTGGCAGCATACCATGTTATTAGTGATCAGTAGAGTGAACAGGTCTGTTGTATCCGTGTCACTAGAATGGTGCCTCCAAGCCCACTCCAGTAAAGTTCTGCTGAAGTGTACTTGACTCAATCCTTGGCCTGAATTGGGTTGTATGCAGCATAAGGATGCATATTTGCATTTAAGATGGTACCATGCAGGAGAAATCTCATGAGCAGTTGCATCTGTTCACTTGGGTGTGCCTGTGGGAAGGTACATCACGTAGCAGTTAGCGTGTGAGGCTGCATGAGTCACAAGGATGTATGTGCGCCCTAAAAGAGGTACAGTACATTGGAGACTGCTCTTCTGATTGCATCTGTGCGCCGAAATATGTGTTCACTTGTGAAGTGCATAATACACCGAAGACACTGAGATCCATTTTGTGAGATTCCGGCTTTGCTGGAAGAGCAGGTGGATGTTTCCCCAGACATATTTGTGGATTGCCGCTTTCTGTGAGCTGGGTGGGGCGCAAACGGGAGGAAGGAAGAGCCAGGCTCTTCAGTGGAGCTCTTTGATTCTGAAGGAGGTCACTGGTCAAAGGGCTTGGGCACATATGAGGAAGGAGAAGGGGCAGATAAGAGAATCATAAAGAGAAGGGCTGGGGCAGTTTGGTAATCTTTTGAAGCACATATCACTGATGCTGACTTCCAGGTATGAACCTCAAGTCTGTTCCTTGGCCTTTGTTTGGGGGCTATTAAGATTGGAGACTGTCTTGCTGTGATAGACTGCTCTCTGAAGGAAGAGCAGCACAACAAAGGAGGAGGCTCTTCAGAGTGAGCAACCCCCAGAACACTAACTTCAAATACAGAGTCACTAAATCACAAGTGTGTCTGAAAATATATCATAAAAAGGGGAACTTGAGACTCCCAAGTCATCAAGCTGAAGCTATACATCAGTGTGCAGAAGCTCAGCAAGCGTTCTGCCTGTTTGACTAGGACTGGGGACTACTGGTCTGTCAGCCTCCCATACTATGTGAGGGGAAATCACCCAGGATGATCAACAACACTCTGCTGATGCCTGTAGCACACTCTTCTACCTGACCCAAAACCAGTGGACCCTGTGAGGTCCATTGCCCCATACTGTGCTGTGACATGCAGAGGGCTATGACGTTGTCACACCACCTGTGACCCCCCCCCCTCGTATGCCAGGTGATGGGCAGCAGTGAAGAGAGGTTTGTTGCCCTATATGTGCTGCAACGACCCTACCTGCATGTCAGGAGGAAGAGGCTGTGACAGAGGAAGAAGGCTCTCCCTCTTCCCATACGTGCATTGGCTAAGACACCAGGCGGCATGACCCATGCAGAGTGAAAGCAAGGACTTCAACCCTCAACGGCCGGGGACTCTGAACCTCAAGAGTTAACATATGGTCCACCGGGCCTTGGAGGAACTTGCTCTGAATTAAGCTACTCCAGCACAGGAACTCTGTGATCCAGCTAAAGAGCCACCATAGAACGTCTGAGACTTGAACGCGTACGTGGAGACTAGCTTGAATGTCATCATGCATGAATGAGGAAGTTGGACTGGAAAGCTGACCCGGTTAATGTTAGTGGGCTTACCTCATTATGGTTATATATATTGTTTGCAGTGTGTTGTATTTTGTCTTATTAGGTAACTATTCCTTTCTGTATAAAGGCAAGTATTTGACTGGACAATCATTTATTGGGGTTGCTGAATGTGTTTTGAGTTGCGAGTTTATGCTCTCCTTACACCTACCTCTTTCCCGAGAAGCCTTGAACAGCTAGATCCGTGCTACCGAGTTAAGTGCTGAGGGGGGTACTTGGCCCAGTTGCTCTGAGCCCATTCTAGGCCAGACCCAGGGACATCAAGGGTAAAAAGCCTCTGCCCCCACGGTTGGGGACTGTTAATTCTTGTTTGCCCCATGGCAATCTGAACTGAGTTATAACAATTAACGTCAAATTCTGACAGGTCCATTTGAGCCACATGTAATACTTTGGCATAGTTGAAAGTGAGCAACCAGGGTGCCATGATAATTCTTTTGTATACCAGGTCTAGTTTTGACCGACCCTGCTTTTGTCTTACCATACACCTGGCTCCTAGTTCTAAAATAGCCATCAGCTGTCAGCCATCCTCAAATGAGAAATAAGTTTCAAATAATATGCCAAAATTGCTACCACTGCCTCACAACGCAAGAAAGAAAAAACAGCCCAAGATGCCAATCATTTGTGCACATGGTTATGCCTTCATAGACACCCACCACCAGCCATTTCAGAATGCTTTTTATTGAATGCCAATAGAAGCAAACATTGAGTAAGTTAATAGCTTGGTCTTTTAAAGGTGTAACCTATTGGCCTTGCCAATGCTTGGTGTTTATTCACTCAAGTCATTCTTGTCACACCCCTTTTCTTTAACTTTGGAGCGGTAATTGGTGCTAAAGGCTATAGTGTTCCAGTTGAAGCTGCACTTTTGTTTTTGCTCAAGGGAAAGTAAAAATTCGGTCAATGACTTTGCATTAATAAGGTAAAAGAAAAGAGTTGTATTCTCCTGGACCCTCGTGTGGTAAAATTCTAATTTAAGTCAGGAAGAATGGCTGATACAGGGGCATCCACCAGAAGGGTTGCCATCTAGTCCCCAGTGGGACTTCGTAGTTGGAGGATCCTAGAGAAGAATCTAAAGACTAGGAACTCTATTAAGCATGCTCCATTCGTGGAGTTTCTTGCAGAGTCCCCTTGTAATACCCTGCCAACCCTTAGTACTTGTGCATAGCAGCATGTCCCTCCGTTGTTCGCTGGGCTACCCAAGGATAGAAGTTGTAATTCCAGGCCTCCCACCCCAAGCCTTTTAGATGTCCAACTGTGGGGGATAAAGTGAGCAAAATGATAGGGACACCCTTGATCCTTTTGAAGACTTTTTCTCTGTCACATCAGCAATTGCAAGAGGGCTCGCTGAGGGTATGCAGACGTTTCACAGCGTTTTTAAAACCTGCCAATTCACTGCAGCATCTAATTAAACGCTGCTGCAATGTGAGGTGGTGAAATGTCAGTGGGCAGAGTGGGGAAGGGAGCTTAGTTAAGCGGCCTTTAACGGAAAAAAGGGGGCAAAAAGCATTCACTGCGAGGAAACACTGGCGTTGAGAGTGAGTTGGTGTTTGTCCCACAGTGAAAAGTCCACAAATTCTTGCTAAGAAGGACTCTTCCACTTTACAACTGTTGGATCCAGAATATCCTGGACCAAATGTGTAGAAGGAGAATCTCTAGTCTGCCCTTTTCTCCACTGGTTCAGCAAATAAGGCTGTACCCTTGTATATGCCCTGGTCTATCCTGCCACCCATGTCCAGGTCATAGAAGACATAATCGGCAACTACAACTAGACATGGTGTATCATCATAGGACATCTCACTTGAAGGAGGAGTAAAGGGACAGCCCTTTAGGCATCTTGTTGAACCGTATACCTCTTCAAATGTTTCCCCCTCAAAAGAATTGTTCTAATTAATCAAAAAGAAGAGTGGTATGCAAGGTGTTCTCCAATGGTGCTAATGTTTGGGTAATTTGGTTGTGTACTGGAAGAGAACAAATCAAATGAGACCCATTACCAGAAACCTTGGTACTAAATTGCAATCACTAGTAGAGGCCTAGAAGGAGGTAGCTAGCTTTGTGAAGGAGATTAAAATCCAAACTATGGAATCACAGGAATATGTGACCTAAGTAGCAAAATGAAAAGCCTCGCAGACAAGACTGTTAATCAACGTCTTCAGAGTTAGACCAAGTACCTTCTCTGCATTCTCCTAGAGGCATTACTAGGTCTGTTGCAGTGCTTAATATGTAGTAAAAAAAAAAAAAGTGCCTGGACCCTTGTCAGGAGGCCACTGCAGATAGCACCAACCATTGCTTCCACTGGCGTTGCCAATGACAGTACTATCACTACTAGCTATCACACTCATACAAGTGTGACAATTCAAACTTTCAATATACATTAAAATGACTAGCACATGCTGCCCGAGCTATTCTTATAGCTTTGGGTTGCAGGTATTAGTGATTTTTAACGTATATTGAGCACTGGAAACCACCGGCTCAAATTAAGCCCTGGTTTGTTGGAAGATGTATAGGTAAAACATATAATTTCCTTTCAGCTCGTTATCTATGGGCCTACTCATGCAACGGTGTTTGTATCATTTTGTAGGAAAACCATGCAAATTGATGGCTCTGCCAAACAAAAGTCCAAAAAACATGAAAACTAAATGGACAAGTGAGGATATTGACCTTGATTTAAAAAAAAAAAAAAAAAAGTTAACTAGCTAATTACCAACAAGTATCCAAGATACCTGGAGACAAACCTCTGAAGTAGCCTATGCCCTGATGAGACACTAGAAAACTTGGAATTGGGAGAACAATAAAAACCCATAATTAATAAAATACTGAAAATGGAGAAAAGAGAATCCCAGAATATTTTATAGACAGACATTTTTTTGGGCTGAAAGAATTTAGACTTATTTCTGTGGGCTCAGGATTTAAAGTTCGTAGGTAAGCTAAGTGATCCAAATGGGGTCAGTCTGCAGAATACATTATAGGATGCAGCACAGTACAGCAGTTTAGCAGACTTCATAATAAGTTGCCGGAGACAAAGAGACCCAATTGCCCTCCTGACATATGAAGTTATTCATGTGACAGAGAGGTATATTAAGCCCCTAAATAGTATTTTCTGCATGATGCTGGCAGGGCAAGAGCACTCATTTCTGTTGTAGGTCTGACTGAGGTATGAATCACAGGAAAATAAAATTGTGATGGTTGGAATGCTTGAATTAATCTCAGCTACTAGTAATTACTCTGAACTTCTTCCCAGTCCCTCATTTTTTTGCACACTATGCCACTTTAGACAGAGAAGAGCTATATGCAAATCAGCCTTGGTCCTGCTTGAACTGCCTGGAAAGGTACCTTCCAGAATCTAACACAAGCAACCCCAGACCGGTTTCAGCCCTCATCATTGAGGTACAGTTTGACTCCTGTGGCGCAATGAGCATGGGATTTAAGTCTGGATTTACCCTTCACAGGTACGAAAACAAAAAGGTGAGGTGTGGAATGCTTGAATTAATCTCAGCCACAGATCTATGCCGACCACACCCCAGTCTATAATTTTTTTGCCAATATGCCCCTCTATATAGAGACCACCATATGCAAATCAACTTTGGTCCTCTTCCAATGGGAACAATCCAGTCCAAACTGCAAGCATAGTTCCCCTCCATATGGATATACAAGCAACCACAGACTGGCTTTAGCCTATTTAGGCTTCTTCAATAAGGCATATCTCGAATCTTTTGGCAAAGTGGGCTTGGGACTTTAGTAATCATTCTGAGGAGAAAACAGGTGATTGGTGGAATGCTTGAAATAATCTCAGCCATAGATAATAACTCGAGGCCTCCCAGTCTATCTTTTCTGCCCCCTATAACACTAGATGAGGACCAGTCATTTGCAAATCAGGAAATTAGGGATAGACTTTTATATTGGGGATTGCAGGCTCCCATGTATTATAAATTCGTAAGTATCTTTCTCATCCATGTGCGAAAAAGTCTGACATGCTAAGTAAGACATGTATTTCCAACAGCATCCTTTCAGTTGATTCCCCAGTGTTCTACTGTAACTTCACCACAAAGTTCTACTGAACCACTAGAAATCTAACAATGTATGTTCATGATAAATGCAAGGAACACCTGAACGCCATGCGGGAGGGATAGGAGCTGTTAAATTGAAAGTATTTCCTGTTGAGGATACTGCAGTAAAAGAACAAGCATTGGCATAGCCAATAGGTCTCGCTTTTGGGACCTTATAAGTGCTTAGCCATGCAACAGTTGATGTTGTACCAAGGATATTGTGCTGCATAACTAAACACTTATAAGGTCCCTATTGGCTATGCCAATGCTTTTTTTTTTTCTTAAAGGACAAGCAGTGCTATCAGGCTCCGTCTGTCACTTAGTCCACCGCAGGGTAGAAGAAGGGTAGAAGAGGGGTAGAAGGGTGGTAGAAGAGGGGTAGAGGGGTGGTAGAAGATGGGAAGAGGGGTAGAAGAGGGGTAAATGGGTAGAAGAGGGGTAGAAGAGAGGTAGAGGGTTAGAAGAGGGGTAGGGGGGTAGAAGAGGGGTAGGGGGTAGAAGGGTAGAGGTGTGGTAGAGGGGTAGTAAGAGGGTTAGAAGAGGGGTAGTGCAGTGGTGCTATATATTTATCACAGCGGCAATACACTGGGAATGTCCTGCGGGGGTTTTATTTTATATAAAAATACATCATTTTAGTAATCTCAGAATATATAAATATATGCAAAGTAAGAATGAAAGTCAAAAAGTAACCAACCTTGCCAATAGGTCTGGTCTTGATTCATTTGTACAGGTTCTATGTTGAATGCATTGACAAACGCCGCACGTGCAGGCGCTCATTTGCCTACAGACACGGCCCAATGTGCACTTGAACGCACATGTACACACAATCGGACCGCACACGTAGCAGCACATGCAGATGGATGTTGGTTGGAAAAATGCTTAAAATCATGGCTGTGAAGTGCTATAGAGGGATGGACAGCTGGCTGGGGGTGTATGCGATGGTGGGTGGAAGGATATGTAGATAGAAGGGCGTTGATGCATTGCTGGGTGGATAAAAGAGTGAGTGAATAGATTAATGCTTGGGTCTCCGTGGATAAATGAGTGTTTGCTTGTTAGTGGATGGATATATGCTTACGTGGTTTACGTGGGTTGATGGAAATATGTGGGTGAGTGGATGAATGTACGAGTATTTAGAAGTAAGAATAGAAGAGCAAATGTTTTTAAGAGCAAGTATACATATGTAAGAGTAGCAGTAAGTAGGAGTAAGATGAAGAGTCAGTAAAAGTAAGTATGAGAGTGGGAGTACCTGGAAGCAACAGTAGGAATAAGTCGAGAAATAAGTGTAAAAGGAGGAGTAAGATCCAATGTACAGAGGTGTAGGAGTACGATTAGGAATATGTGTAGAGTAAGAGTGGGAGTAATTAAAAGAAAGTATATGTTTAAGTATGAGTACTAGTAGGAATAATTGTGGGAGTAAGTAAGAGTAGGTGTACATGGGATTAAAAGTATGTCTGGGAGTATGATTCGGAGTAAATAGTAAGAGTAGAAGAATACAGGAGTGGGAGCATCTGTCTAGATGGAGTAAAACGTAGAGAGTAAGACTAAATCCGAGTAAGCCAAAACATTTGGCACCGACCATGAAAGAAGCTTACTGTCATGTGGCGCTTGCAAAAGTTCCGGCACTTGCTAAAACTTTGTTTAATTGATTTTGGTTAAGCAGATCAGCCCAAAGATAGATTAATGAAGTGTTTAAAAAATGTATATGACATTGGAATCTTGCGCAAAGCTCTATTAGACAAAGTCAGTGGTGTGTTACTGATGAAAAGGAATTTGTTGAATTTAACTACATCCAAACTTCCCTCGATGGAATCTACTCGATAACCACATTGTAAGCCAAGAGGCCACACACTGTCATTAAATAAACATAAGACCACGTACTGCCAGCAACGCAAAACGCAGTTGGCAAGAGAAATGTAGAAGCATACCTGGAATTCCTTCATCCAAACCAGAGAGAATATAGAACAAGCGGTCTTCAAAAAGGAGACGGAGAGGGCGGAGCGAGTGGAGCGCGGCGGCAAAAGTGAAAGCAGCTGCAGCGTCCACACGCTTTCTGTGTTCCCGCGAGCGATGCGCTGAGCGCATGACGAGAGAGGTAAGCCAGATGGCGCCTCTGCTCGTAACTGTGCGCGTAACCGCACGCTCGAGGCCACACAGAAAGCGTGTGGTCGGATTTTTGAATGCCCACTCACTAAAAGTCTCGCCAGAGCAGCGCATGCGCTGGCTCAGGCGAGACCTAAAAATGAGGGGTTTCATTGTATCATGGAAATTATGGAGAGTGCTCTAAACACCTAAAATCAAGGCACATCTTCTATACATTCTTCAAAAGTTTCCTCACCCTTTTGAGGTAAAGTTTGGCATGCTGAGTGAAACTTGTAGGTCCAGCAGCAGTAGGTCATCTCATCCCCCAGTGTTCTACTTCAGCTTCATTACAGATTTCTAAAGAACTAGAAGAGCATTGACCTTATGGACAATAACTGAGCATTCCTTCATATCCCCTTTCTCTTTTCAGGAATACCTCTCATTTTCACGCAAACCACAGGCTATGTCCACTCCCATAATCAAATTGACCTCGAAGCTTTTAGAACCCACATCTGCTTCCACGCACAATACTACGGAGCTATTCCTTAATTCCACAATTTGGCACAACAAAGACCTAACTATTCGAAGTAAACCTTTCTACTGGAAGACTTGGCGACAGAGGGGTTTGATCTGGATCCATCAGTTATTTGCACAATCAAACTTTTATCCTTCCCCTCACTTAGTCAATTATTCGACTTACCTGCCTCGAGCATTCACAAATATAGATTACTTAAAACTGCTGTGATGGATAGATACACTCAATTATCCACCACATCCACTATCTCCACTCCATCAGAACCTTCCTCTACACTTTGCACTTTACTAAAGACTAGACCCAGAGCTTCCACTATATATAAGTATTTACGGGGCGGGGACATTAATAGGCAGAAATCTAAAACAGAGGAGGCATGGGAACGGGATCTCACGTCAACATGGCCAATTTCTTTTGGAATAAAATATGGCTTAAATTACGCAAATCATCTAGGGCAGCCAACACAACACAGACGCTGTTTTTGTGTACAACAGACTTTTATTTACACCAAGTGTTTTGAGCAAGAGATTTGTGACTGTGTCGGATGCATGTTGGACATGTTCCTCTTCAAATGCTGACCTATTCCATATGATATTTTCATGTACAACTGTAAAAAATTTTTGGAGGCAAGTGTGGTCTCAAATTAATCTGATCTTCGGAACTAAATTTTCTTTTTCCTTCACTCATGTTTTCTTAGGTAGTCTCTCGCCTTGTTGGGAGAATGTTACACTTAATGTGAAAATTATTGACTTGTTATTAGCGGTTGCATTCCAACAAATTACCGTAAATTGGAAGGATTTCTCTAAAATCTCATATAAGGCATGGTGGTATACTGTTTGTCATAATCACAGATTGGATACCTCCTTTGTTTATCCTATATGCATGGCTACGAAACGCTTAGACCTGTGGTCACCTGTTACAATATACCTAGACGTTTGTGCCAAACAATGTTTCCAACTACAACCATCCCAGCAAGAAGTTCCAAAACCCCCTGAAACCCCCTATACGTTCCTACAATATCTATTAATCACATTATCTATTAATCACCTACTTACAAGATTCATTTGTACTGCTTAGATTTTCTAAATTTACCCATAAGTCTGGTTTCTCATTTCTTAATCTTTACTGTAGCAAAATTTATTTATTGTACTGATGTGTATTTAATGCTATGAACTCTGTATTGACACCTTTACTCTACTAATAAAATTTTCCTTTTAAAACTGAAAAAAGAAGAGCATTGACCTTCCAGACTAATGACATATGTGAAGCACACCTGAAGCCATGTCGCTGGAATAAGAGGTTTTAAATGTAAAGCTTTCCCTGTGGAGCAGGCTGAAATAAAAGAGCATAGAGGCGTTCAAGTATATCTGAATCCAGCTGTGGCAAAAATGTGAAGGGAAGTATGGGTTTATGGTAGTTTATGGCATAAATATTTTCAGAGGTCTAAAAATAGTTAACGAGAAAGCTCCCTCTCTACCTATGTCCAGTATCCCATTTCCCTCAGAATATCCATACTTTCTCGCTTAATACCGCCTTAATATTTAAATGGTAATAAAGAAATGTTTTACTTGAACTTCAATGCAAGGGAGTATATTTTTAGAAGCACAGGAAGACGTTTGCAGGTGGATCTCATATTAAAAATGAACAGATTTGTGCTTCTCTGTGTACTGAAGCCATCCAAAGGTTGCTGTTCGGAGATTCAGATTTTCTTTTTATTTATCTCACTTTCTTTTGCGAGTTGTTACATTTCCCTGCTCGAACATGCACTGGCGCAAAAGCATTCGTATTGTGGGTTAAATACAAGGACATGATATTAAAAAATGTTTTAAAATATACATTTGGTGTCCATAAGGAATGTCTCTGTACATGCACAGTATAAAACAGCTACGTCACAATGTAATTAGTTAAAACATAAAATGAGTGACGCCAAATCAAACAGAACCAAACACAAGCCATCTAATTTTCAAAGAGTAGGAACTCTTTAAACATTCAATGCAAACTTATTGAAAGGAATATTTTCGGGGACCCCTTTATTTCAGGAACTTGTGGCAGGAGAGATGAGAACCATTTTCTTGTACATGCGTAGCCTTAGACACAGGGAGGTGCATGAGTCTAAAGTTCTCTTCTCCAGGAAAATGTCGACCACTGCCGATACATTTTGTGAGATAGGCAAACACTCTGGTTCCTTGTTAGATCTCTGTGCTCTTCACAGGCAGCTGTTGGGAGAGGAAGGTGTAATACGTGAGTTGATACTGTAATGTGTTTTTTCACAGGTACTAGCTATGTATCTCATGGGTAGACGTTGACCGGCTAGAGGGCACTTTTTACAAAATCTAATTTATTTTTATAGGTTTTCCCATACCCCTTTCTTTTATCTATTTCTGAATGTGCCTATGCTGCAACTGAAGAAAGATCTAATCAAGGTGAGGTTTTGCAATATTGATTCAGGTCATGTTTCTGTTTATTTTAACCTGGGCTTTTTGCTCATTCCTTCTGTCTTTTATTTACAGCGAGGTCTAAAATGTCATGAACTTTAATTTTATAATTGTTGTTTTTTTCGCTTATGCATGATGAATAGAATCTGATATGGCTTCAGAGTTTACTCGGAAATCAATTTTGATCCCACAGAAAAAGTTTTATTTCCCCCAACCCCATAATCTATCCATAACACAAAAGGTAAATGTGAGAAATTGGGTTATTGGTAGAGGGGGCTGAAACCCTACTCAAGGAACAACCACAATCCTTGTCAGGGTGAAACACAAAAAGTCACTAAATGAACCTGCGCTTAACCCTCTGGTAGCTTGGGGGAAAAAGCAGTCCGGCTTAACTTGGAGGCAATGTGTAAAATATTTATGCAGCACACAAACAGTATAAAGTGAGAACGCAACACAAAAAAACTCCCACACCAATTTAGAAAAATAGAGTAAAATTTCATAAATAAAATGACACCAAAACGAAAAAAATCCAAACAGTAGAACCACACAAATGCAGTTTCAAAGATTTAAGGAAAAATAGTGCTGAGAAGCAAGTGTACCCCAAATATGTTTATCTGTTTGTGCTGGACCAGGACAAAGTCACAAGTTTAGGCCACTGGCGATGGAGCCCAGGCCGGTCGCAAACCAAGTTTGGCCCGCTGAGCTAGTACCTTGTGTTTTTGGAATTAAGCTGCGAAGTCTACGTCAGTCTGCGCCACTGAGCTATTGATTAGTAGCTGCGATGCATGGTCCTGTTTTGAGATGCGTCACACTGGGTCGGTGTTGTCGAAGCCACCGATCAGGAGCTGCGTTGCTTGGGTCGAGATGCTTAGCGCTGTGTCGTGTCTATAAAGCCACTGATCTGAAGCTGCGTTGTGGAGACTTGCATTGAGATAAGTTGCACTAGGTCGGTGCTGGGGAAGCGCCGATCAGAACCTGCGATGCAAGGCCCGGCACTGAGGTGCGACATGCTGTGTCAGTTTAAAGGTAGCCACCGATCTGGAGCTGGCAATGCGAGGACTTGCATTGAGATGCGTTGCTGTGTCCGTTCGAAGGAAGCCACTGGTCTGGAGCTGGCGATGCGAGGATTTGCATATAGATGCGTTGCACCTTGTCTGTTCCGGCGAAGCTGCCTGTTAGGGGAACTGTTGTCTTCCTGAAGCTCAGAACAGGAGGTCAGCTGACTTGCCCTTGGAGATACTCTGGCAGTCCTGGGTTCAAGCAGCAAGGCATGCCCTAGGCAAGGTAGTCCTCCAACAGCTGGACGGTCCTCAGGCACCTGGGCAGTCTTTCTTGTAGAGTCCACTGGTGCAGGAGTGTTCTGAAGAGTGGGGCTCCGGCTCCAACATTTACCTTATGCCAGCTTTGAAGTGGGAGAAACTTCTAGACTCCGAAGTTGTCCCCACCTCCCTAGTTCGAGTTTCCTTCCTTCCCCTGCTGGGGTCCCATGATGTCTGGGGTGACAAAAGGCTAGTGTGAAGTTCTTTGTGAGTGTAGGAGGCAGCCCCTATTGAAGTGCAAATGTGGTAGGTGGTGGCTTCACCCCACCCATTGTGTCAGGATGGCCCATCCTGCCAACACCCAGCCCCCCCCCCTTTGTGACACTGTCTAGGAGGAATACACAGAGGCCAACTGCACCTAGTCATGTGGCCCAGGATACAGGCTGCAAGCACCAAATGGTTAGGACAAGAACATACATCACCAAAATAGTATCCTATCACCTCATTGACTCCGTTCAGACTTGTTTCTCCAGAACGAAAGATAACATAAGGGGGTTGTTTATGGACCCTCACACACCCTATTGGTGTCATGCTTCATCATCGGGTCTAACCCGGTCCCTATAAACCAGGGTGGGCCCAACCATCTTCCAGGGAGCTCTTTAAATATTATTCCTGACAGGGTCTGAAATATTAAAAACACCTAAAGGACACCCTGTTTTCCCTTAATTATGGGTGCCTTTGGTATGGTTAAAAGAATGTAGATATAGGGGTGTTCTTGTGGGGTTTACTACCTACCACCCTAGCATTATTTTTGACATGTTTCAGACCTTCAAATGGCCTTTTAAGGTCCTGGGCTATGACTGCCCTATGTTGATGCCCCATTTTAATATCAGTAGTTCTTGAGTCGTTTTTTGAAAGCCTTGTAATGTCCGTCAGTGGACATACATATATCACAACACACATATATGCAGGCAAGCCTACTTGCCTATCCCAAGGTTTTATGGTGTATATCAACACCCTAAATGGTGTATACTAACACCATATACAAGTTGGTGGAGGGGCGTCCCTGTTGTTGCACTCATTCCAAGGGTATCATGCCACCATACTACCTACTAGGCCACTTATTTACCTGTGACGATCTGAGTAGGTTGAATGGTGGTGTGATACCCTTGGCTCGAGTGTGACAACAGGGACATGCCTCCACCAACCCATATATGAATTGTATTGAAGCTTAACATAAGTCAGATGTTGATAAATTGCTTTCAGAATTATTTGTAGACGTTGAAGCAACCATGTGACTGAGGGAACTGTAGAGATTGTAATTCAGGCTGACCAGATTTAAGGATTATATTGATAATTACAGAAGAAGGTGGATATTTCCAGGGAGGCATGCATAAAGTTATTATATGCAAATTCTGTAGATGATAGCTGGAGGACATGAAGTGTTTGGTGCCTACTCCTTTTCATCAAGTCACTCCAAAAGATGGCAGTAAATTGTGTGATTTTGGCCATAATGATGGCTTCCTGTAATCCATTTAAACAAAAAATGTTTATCAAAACATTCCTGCTAGCCCTGCTGCTGCACGTAGTTTTTTCAATGGAATGATGTGGCTTATGTTGGTGGAATAGTCTAGTGCACTTCCACCAACAAGCTGGCATAGCCGTTTGAAAGGAGTAGATCTACTATAGTGTCCATAGATATTGTATTCCAAGGTTGAGTCGGAGTAGGTAAGGGTGGTAGCAGACCAAAAGGAAAACAATTGGGTGCCTTGGCCGTTGTGCATATTAAACATTGCTGTACATATTGTTGCATAGTTTGGGTTACCAGAAATGTTGACTGAGAAGGTCTTCCACTTTGTCTGACCTGGATGCCCTGACACAAGAGAGTCATGGCACCACCTCATACCCCATAGTTGGGTTGCTGAATTAAAGATGTAAAGTGCTTCATCCCTATACAATCATGTTCCTTGAATCATTTGACACTCAGGTTCCGTTTGAATCCACTGATGTGGATCAGAGTTAGTCTGGGATTGATAGAGGTGTGTAAGAATGTTTTTCATTGTTCTCCAGATCGAAGCGTGGTAGAAAGAATGTTAGGAGGATCCACTGGAGGTTCAAGGTCTTCTGATTATTTAGACAAAGCTTGTGCTTTTCCATGTCTGTTGCCTTGACAATATGTTATTAAATAGTCTAATTAAAAGAAGAATAATGTCCATCTAACATGCCTAGCATTAGTGCATTTCATGGAATTCCGATACAATACATTCTTGTGGTTAGTCCACACCGTGATCTTGTGATGTGCACCTTCAAGATAATGTCTCCAGTGGGTAATCAATGAGTGGTGGAAGGGTATTATCTTTTTTTTAAAGACGTCCAGGCATTCATCATAGTCTTCTGGTAGTGTATTCTCATCAACTCTCTGATACTGGTGAAGGTGGATGTAATGTAAAACAACTTATGGTCTGACTCTTCGTGGCTACAGAGACAACCAAACAACATTGTTTGCAATATGGAGAATCAAAAGTAATGGAAGGTAATTTCCAATTGATTTGTGGGTTATGTACTCCCAGTCAAGTGATCCTAGAACAATAGGCAAGGAAGGGAAATTGATTTCAATCAAATTTGATCTGGTCCACATGTCTCATTGAAGTTGCCAGGAACAGTAAAATTGTTTCCTGGGAACTATCCCCTGACAATAAGGTAGTTCGATCAGTTTCCATAATTGGGTACGCCCTTCGTGACATACGAAATCTGCATTCATTTCTGGAAATCACAGCCCATAAAGCACCTGAATTCACTAGTGCAAAATCATCTGGGGTCCATGAAATGTGGCAATCAAGACTTCTAAGTGGAAATGAGCAATATAGTAAAGGGCACTTCATCAATGACTCAAACATACTCGAGGTATGCCAACAAGGTAGCCTTGCGTCTCCTTTTGTTCTCTTCTGCAGCAAGGGATTTCTTAAATTCCCCCTAATTGCATCGATTTTTCCTTCTGCTGTTCAACTATTTCTGTCCAAGGTGTTTCCCAGGATCTTTACAAAAATCCTCTTTCTCCATGGTGACTCTTTAATCGTGCATTGATTGGTAGAGTTCGGTCAATCAATGTTGTGGAGGTAGTAGGACACCCCATCTTAAAGGTCTTGTTGTAATCCTTGATAGAATGTGGCCTGTTCATCTGACTGTGGCCTCGAACACCAATTACTTGAAAAATAGCTGTTAGTTATAAGGTCTTTCAGACCCTCTCTCAAAGTGAATAACCCAAAACGTGCCTCCTGCTTGGTCTGCCATTTTCCAAAAATGGTGTGGGACTAGGTTAAAAAGAAATCCCAATTGTTTAAACGGGTACACTGATTCAAAATCAAGGGAGTAGCTAGGTCATTGCATCTTTTACTAAATACGAAAGTACAAAAATGACCTTGGCTGAATTGGTAGTAAATAAACGGTTTCTAGGAAAAGCAGTTTGAACTGAGCAAAAAAGGGTTGAAATGTTAGTCAATTACCTCAAAATGTTTCTTGCGGTGCCTGGTATAAGGAGTGAAGTGAAATTAATCCCAGTCTGCAGTACTGCTATTACTAGTTGCAGGGACTACGTCCAAGGACCTTGTTGGGCTGGTCGTGGAAGCAGGAGCTTCTAATACGGATTAGAAGAAAAGCTTTCTCTTGACAAGTGATTTCTAACCAGTGGCGGCTCCTCCGCTAAGGCAGAGGAGCGTCACCCCAATGCTGTGCAGCAGCAAAATACAGGAAAAATAAAATGATAAAAGCTTGAGGTTATTATCATTTTATTTTGTCCTGATGCAGCAGCTCTGCAGGGTGGGGCGGGGCTGCTCTGACACAGGAGCAGGGGGAGTGGCGAGCACACAATGCAAGTGCGCATGAATATTTGGCTGGCCGTCTGCGGTCCGGCCAAACATTTATGCACACTCACAATGTTCTCCACCCAGGCTGCAATACAGCCTGGGTGGAGAACATGCCCAGGTTCCCATTCCCTGGCTGAGTGCCGAATCGCGGCGCGCAGGCCAATCACAACGCTGCTTTGCAGCGTTGTGATCGGCTCAGGAAGCCTGGGTGTGCTTCCTTATTGTTCAGCTGCGGCTGTGCCGCGAGGAGAAGAGACGGTATGGTAAGTTTTTTTTAATTATGTTTTTATTACCTTCATTTTCCTTAAATGTGTGTATTTTCAGAAAATGTCAAGTTGATGTTTGGGGAAAGTGATTGTGTTTCTATAATATATTTAAAGCTTTGATAATATTGAGCCATCCTCCTGGCACAAGTAGATAATACCTTACTCTCTATTTGTGGTAGTGTGGACGAGCAGTAAGGCTTTATCAGAGGGTAGTGTTGAGCATTTATTGTACACACTCCGGCAAGAAATGATGTCACTGATGACTGAACTCAGACTAATTGTTTGTATCAAAAATATTTCTTTGTTGTATTTTTGTTTTATAGAACCAAGCAGGACTTGGTGCAGGTAAATATAATTGTACTTTTCAAGGCAGATTGTTAAAAAGCAAGCTAGATGAATAATGACTTTTCTTACAGTTTTGTAAAAATGTGCACATACAGTTGTAATTACGTTTGGATTACTTTTCAGGATTACTTTTTTTACTCCGTGTCATATGCCTAGATATAAGACTGGGACATTTCCTGGATAAAAGGTAAGTAAGGCAGTTTTTCTCAAAACACAGTTTCTTAGGTCTTCATACAATTCTCAACTCCACACTTGGAACTTTTTCCTCTGAAAAACAGTCAATGCAGTTCTATGGGAGAAAATCAAATTATCGGTTTAAAGATGAGTAATCAGTCTTGGGAGTTGGGTTCCTGGGGTTAGAACCAGGGTTCCCCCAGGGTCAAGGATGCACTCAAAGAGCACTCTCAGCGGCACTAGAGCAGCCGGGTGCAGAGTGCTGTGGCCCAATGTTATCCAAAGGGGGATAGGAGGCCTCCGGTTGGTGGCTACTCATGGGCATGCCGCTTGGATGTGGGAGCAAAGCTCCTAGGGTTTAGCTCCGGGCAAATGGGGATCCAAGATAGCACACAAGGTGCACCCACCGGGGCGGCCAGGTGTAGGGTGGTGGATCGATGGCGGGAGCCCTGTTGGTTTCAATGGGGAAACTGATCAGAACAAACACTGTAGGCTCGTGCATGAAGATCTTATGGAGGCGACCACCGGTTGGAGAGGTAAGCTGGGATGTCGAGGGATGCTGGGACACCGTCGGTTGGGCCACACAAGGCCGTGGGGCATCGGGTGCAGTCGTGTCTTTTGGCGTCTGGTTTTCCTTACCGGCTCCTGTTGGGGGGGATCCTCCAGCTAGAGACTGCAGGCGGCATCGGGAGACTCGAGGTAGGTCAGGGATTACCAGATCCCAGGTCAGGATCGCTGGGGAGACGACCTTGTGGTGTTGGGCCACTCAAACTCGGGCTGTGGCGTCTGGTGCAGAGTGGTGCAGACTCGTGGATTTGGCCGGAGCCAGAGCCTGTTGGTGAGCAAATCTGGTGCTCACAGGAGATGAAGTCTTTTTTAGAGAAGGCAGGGCAGGTCCTCCGGGTTCTGGGGGGCTGCTGGCTGCAGGACACACCGGGATTCCACTGGAACAGGTCGAGGTCGGAACAGGCCAGTAGGGCTGGGGCCAAGTCAGTTGATGTCCTCCTCCTCTTCTTCCTTCAGCACGGCTCATCGGTCCTTCTTTCTTCCTTGAATCTGAGGAGGCAAGGTTCAGGGTTGCCCCTAAATACTAGATTTAAGGGCATTTTTAGGTAGGTACAGGTTGGGACCAATGGGTTCCTTCCTTGGGGTGGGTACACCCCCTAATATGCCACCCTCCAGTGGGAGGGGGGCATAAGCCTCACTCTGGTTGGATAAGTCCCCCCATCTTCAAGATGGGGGGGACTGAGAGTTGTGCGTCTCCTTGCCTCCCCCACCTGAGGGGTGGGGTTGGCAAAGGTGGGCACACCTCTCCTCCTATCTTGGTTTTCCCGCCGATTCTCCCGCCCAACGTGGGGGGCAGAACCAGTGGGAGCCAGTTGCTGGGAGCAGCAAATGGCTGGGTCAGCTGACAAAGGCGGCAAGCTTTTGAAGCTTCCACTTCGTGGACCCTGCCCATCCTGGGGGAGGAGGCTTGGCACCTCTGCCCAGGGTGTGCTTTGTTTCAGAACCCCGAGAGCGGGAGGCTCTCGACCCAGGGGTCCAGAAACATGTCTGGGGGTGGCAGCTGGCGAGCAGCTAGTCAGCCAGGACACTAGAGTTATGTCGTTTTTCAGGGGGCATCTCTAAGATGCCCTCTGAGTGCATTTGGCATTAAATCCCACACTGGCATCAGTGTGGGTTTAATGTGCTGAGAAGTTTGATATCAAACTTCCCAGATTTCAGTAAAGCCATTATGGTGCTGTGGAGTTCGTTATGGCAAACTCCCAGACCATATACTCTTTATATCTTTACTGCACTTACAATGTCAAAGAATGGACTTAGACATTGTAGGGGTACAGGGCTCATGCACCTGTACCCTCACCAGTGGTATAGTGCACCCAGCTAGAAGGGCGGCTTACCTATGCCATGGAAGTGGATTGTAGGCATGGCACACAGGGATGTGTGCCATTTGACTCTTCACTTTGCTCTGCACCAAAATACACAGCCTGCAATGGCAGTGTGTGTGCGTTAAGGTACAGGGCCTCTAAGGGTGGCACAATATGTGCTGCAGTCCTTAGAGGCCTTCCCTGGTCACAGTGCCCTTGGTACCCATGGTACCTTTTACAAGGGACTTGCATGTGGCCAGAGAGTTGACAATTGGGTTTGCAACAGTACAGTTTTAGTGAACAGACATAGGCCCTGGGTACCTGGTTGGCACGAACCCAGGGCACACTTAGTCAAAGAGCATAAACATCAAGCAAAAAGTGTGATGGCAACCATGCAAAAAGGGGCACTTTCCTACACACCATATTTCTGATTTTAATGTATGTCTTTTAAATAAAATAAATGTACTAATAATATTATATTTATTACACACACTTACAGGACAGAACTACTACCTGTATCTTATCTCTATCACTGACTGTTCCTAAAGCCAGTCCCCTACTCCTGGATGACAGTTAAAAGCCCTCAAATAATTTATATTTCCATCACAAACACCATCTCGCTATTCATCGCAATCAACAAAGTGCTTTCTGTAATAACAATGAGCCCATCAACACCCCTAAAAGAGTGTTGGGCAAATAAGATGACCCTATGATGAAGCATGACACGTAGGCTGGTATGTGAGGGTTTGTCTTAATTTTTTTTATAAGAATCCAGACACCCTTACAACTCTGATAGTGTGATTTTCACAATAGGTAATTCCTTGAAGAACCATCAGCCCAGATAACTTGTGTTAATTGCATGGAAATATCCAAACAGTAGTATCCCTACTCTGCCTCCTTATACTTTTTTTTAGGTCTCGCCTTGGGAGCGCTTGCGCTGTCTCTTCGAGACATGTTGTATTCAGAATTTAGGTTTTAAGCTTTAAGCTCCACCCAGCGCTTCTGGTTGGTTGGCCTACCTTTTGGAAATTCCTTTATTGTGGTTGGTCAATCGTGTCCATCTGTTCCGCCTTGGGTGCTTGGTTCCCTCCCACGGGGACATCACCGATTTGTTTTTTTTGGTTGGCCATCTCTGGTCATCTGTTGCCTCCTCGCTCACAGATGCACCCCCCTCCCTTCCATTATTGCTGCCATCCTTCCTGATTTTCACCGCACAACTTAAAAAAAATAATTATTGACTTTTGTGGCAATGGCGGCATGCCACACTTTAGCTTTCAACAGCTAAAGCGCGGCATGCCGCCATTGCTACAAAAGTCAATACATAAAAAACAAAGACGGGCGGATGCCGCATTTCTTTTGCATTTATTTATTTTTATACGAATCGCGGCATGCCGCGCTTTACTTTTAAACATATTAAGCTGAAGCGCAGCATGCCACGATTGCTCCAAAAGTCAATTAATAAAATTTTAAAAGGCGGGTGGACGCTTAATTTCTTTTGCATTTATTTACTTTTATACAAATTAAGCTAAAGTGCGGTGTGCCGCAATTGCTACAATAGTAAATAAATAGAAATAAAATATGACCGCCATAAACTTTTTTTTCTATTTATTGACTTTTGAAGCATTGTGGCACGCCACACTTTAGTTTTAAATATCTAAATCTAAAGTGTGGCATGCCACCATTGCTACAAAAGTCAATAAATAACAAAACAAAGCCAGGCGAACGCCATATTTCTTTCCCATTTGCAAAGCCCAATAGCTCTCCATTTAGCTAATGCGAGACCTATTGCATTACAAATGCTTGTTTAATTTACTATTTAAGATCAGGGGATTAAGTCCCCAAGTCCTGTAATGGCTGCCAGCAACATTTTTCTATTGTTGCTGGCAGCCAATCAGAACACTCAGTCCTGCAGGAGTCTGGCTTCCCTGGAAGTGAATTTGCCCAAAGGAAAAAATCTCCCTGGGCCAATCAGAACGCTCCATTTTTAAAGTGACACTCCTGCGAGAGTCTCTCAAGCTTCTCCCGGACGCAACCGTCCAGAAATACAAATATTTTTGACACATAATTTCTAAAAAAAAAAACGACTGAACAGATTTACACCGAATCACAACAAGCACAATCTGCCTTCCAAGATCTAGCTTCCTGACAAATTTGGTGTAAGTCCATTCAGCAGTTTTTGCTGTAGCCCTGCCTAAAGAAGTCTATGGAAAATGCTTGGGGACTTTGTATTTGGGACCCCCCATTTTTCTCTGCCCTCACTTGACAGGTCACCCCGAAACTGTCCATGCACAAACTAAGCAACATAGAGCACTTTTTGGGAAAGTTTCATGGAGATTCGTCACATGGTGCCAAAGTTCTTAGCATCAGAAAAAACTCATTTCCTATGGAAACGCTGACCTAACTGTAACTACCCAGTGGTGACTGCCACTGGGTAATACACACATATATATATATATATATATACACACACACACACACCCACATTGATCTGTTGTTGTGACATTTATTTACATGTTTCTTTTGCCCATAGCATGGGAAAATGGGACAGCCCACTTCAGCCATTGGCTAGTTTCATTGTGAATGACTACCGTCGATCGCTTCGCAAGGAGCACATCCACACACAAAGTAGTTCTCAGTGCCAGGGACTACTTATGGCAACATGTGCTTTTGAAGACCCCCAAAAATATTTTTTTGCTTTTTCCAGTTTTTTAAAATTGGTGAGGGCCTAACAGTTCCCACAACAATATTTTATAAAATAATTGCAAAATAAAATAAGCATTGAACAAGCCAAAAGTCTGGCAGCCAATGCCAAACTGTTGGACCTTGACCTTTTTGCAGTGTTATCCTCAAAGCTTTTGCTTTCTTCCTCAAATTTTTTCGGACCTGTTTTTGTTGGCTCTAGGACTCTGGGCACTTTACCACTGCTAACCAGTGCTAAAGTGCATTTGCTGTCTGTGTAAATTCTATTGGTGACTGGTTTATCCATGATTGGCATATTTGATTTACTGGTAAGTCCCTAGCAAAGTGCACTGTGTGTGCCCAGGGCCTGTATATCGAATGCTACTAGTGGGCCTGCAGCACTGATTGTGCCACCCACATGAGTAGCCCCGTAACCATGTCTCAGATCTGCCACTGCAGTATCTGTGTGTGCAGTTTTAAACTGCCATGTCGACCTGGCAAGTTCACCCACCTGCCTGGCCCAATCTTTCCCTTTAATAAATGTAAGGCACCCCTAAGGTAGGCCCAAGGTAGCCCCATGGGCAGGGTGCAGTGTATGTGAATGGTAGGACATGTACTGGTGGGTTTTACATGTCCTGATAGTGAAATACCGCCCATTTCGTTTTTCACTTTTGCAAGGACTATCTCTCCCATAGGTTTTCATTGGAGCTGCCTTGTAACCTCTTACAAGTGTAACTTCCAATTGGGAAGAGATACAAATTTGGAGTTTGGGTCCCTGAACTCACAATTTAAAAATACATCTTTTAGTGAAGTTGGTTTTTAAATTGTGTACTTGAAAATGCCACTTTTAGAAAGCATTCTTTGCCTCTGCCTGCCTGTGGAATCCACGTCTGAGGATGGTGACAGTTGGGCTGTTTGTGTGTTCACTCTAGAAGGTCACACAAAGGGAGCCGAGGTGTGCCCTGCATATCCTGATGGCCCATCACCAGGCTGATGGGTCTTCCTGAGCTAGAGTGGTGGGAGGAGTTGTCACTGACACATGAATAGGGCTGTGTCTGTCCTCACAAAAAACAGACTCCACCTCCATGTAGTGTGCCTGGAGCCACGTCAGGGAAAGGCAGGGTCTTGTGCACTACAAAGACTTTCCTTTGAAATTTGCCTACTTCAAAGGCAGAAACTGGTATAAGTACTGAAGCTGTGACACCATAACTTCAGAACACTTCTGGACTAAGGAGATTCTGCCAAGAAGAAGAGCTGGAGAAGCTGTAGGAGGGGAACTGCCACTCTCCTTGTTGCTGTCTTGGGCTGGCCTGCTGCTTCTGTCTTGGACAATGAATAGACAGGATTTTGCTTTCTGTATCTTGATTGCCAAGGTTTTCCAAGGATTTGTGTGTGCTTGCCTCCTGTTAAGAAGGCTCAGGGCCATCAAAGACTTCACCTGAAGCCCCTGAGCTCCTCTGCTGGGAGTTCTGACCTGCCAAGAGGTGCCAATTCCAGTTCTGTGTTTTTAGAGGTGGTTTTGCTGCAAACAAGACCGAAAGTCCACACATCAACCTTGCCGTGCAGTTGAAAAACAATAGCATCACCGAAGTGCGGCCGAAAAATCGACGCAGCGCCTGCCGTGTGACTGGAAAGATCTCTGCAGTCCGAGTCCTAAGCACTGTGTCTCCGACGTCTGAGGCACCCACTCTGATTCCAACGCAGGCACTGCTGTGCGGCTCAAGAAATTGACGCATCACCTACTAGCAGCTGAAAAATCGACGCAGCACCTGTTTTGCTGCCGCTGCATTGACTCCATCGCGTCTGGGTTTTCAACGCATCGCACCTGTGCGCCAAGTTTTTTATTCACATAACCCAGCAGTAAGGAACTGAGGCTGCATGTCCGGAAACCAACACATTACCTCCTATTGCAGTAAGGAATTGACGCATCACCTCTCCTGTGCTACAGTAAGGAATCGTCGCATCACCTCCCCTGGCAGTAAGGAATCAATGCATCACCTGCCCTATGAGTAGGGAATCGACGCATTGCTTTGTTTTTCAGCGCTTCATCTCCCATGGCGCCTGTTTTCGTCTTTGATTTTTACGCATCCCAGGTACTTGGTCATAAAAGTGACACATCCATAGTTTCCTATGGGCTGAACTATTTTGAACCTTTTTAAAGTGATACCATTGCTTGTCTATGTTGGATTGTTTTCGTTTTGGTCTTGTTTTACTCAGATCAATATTGGTTATTTTTCTAAGCTGATTTGGCGTCCATTTGTAGGGTTTTCACTGTGTTAATGTGTGAAGCATTTGTACATAAACACACAATATCTCTGAGATAAGCCTGACTGCTCGTGCCAAGCTACCAAAGGGGTGAGCAGGGGTTATCTTGGGTGTGTAACTCCCTTACCCTGACAAGAATATGGGTCCCTAACTGGACAGGGTGCAAGCCACTGCCAACTAGAGACCCCCATTTCAAACACAGACCAATTATCTTTGCCAAGGTATTTTTCCCCTTTACTTGCCACTAATTAATACATTCTTTTAAAATGTGTACCAGCCAGATTTCCATCATTTTCCTGTTCCCATTGGTCACTTGTCTCTCCAGTCCTTTGAAGAGAAGGTGTTTAACCCTGCCATCCATCACAAAAGAAACCGTTTGGTGACTTTTAGAAGTTAAGATCCCTCACGAGTTTCCGCTTTCTGATTTGGACTTTTGATTTGAGATATTGATGAGTGAAGCCTTCGTGGTTCCTGCTCAGTCCCGAGTTCCCTGAAGATAAGGATAACTCTTAAGGGCACTGTCACAGGGGGCACCGAGGACAATGACACTTACATGGCCGGACTGGCCATTGTGCCACTCTTGTATTTTCTTAGTGGGCTAAGGGCCCAGAGCCTGATTGGTTACTATGATTCAATCATCTCCCCATGGTAGATGTGTCTTCCTGCAGTATGGAGCTAGTTTGAAAATTTTTACCATGACTTATTTTGTTTTCCCCTCTGGGCTTGCACTGTTTTGGCCACTAGCTCTTTCAAGCAATTGCGGCTGGTAATACGAGCAGGGGGCGGCCAGGTCACACACATGCGCGCGCACACACACACACCTACACACACACACACACACACCTGCACACACACACACCTACACCTACATGCACACTAACTCATATCCATTCATTTACAAGCACACATACACCCATTCACAAGCACATATACATGACTGCACCCTTTCACAGCACACATGCACCAATACACATACATACGCACATGCTGCAGCAGTGATCTGGGGTGACAGGAGGGAAGCCTCGGTGGTTCCTGGAGGATTGGGACTTCTGCCTCATTGTTGGCTGACCTTGTTATGGGGGTAGCCCTTACTGGTCACAGAGCAGGATGTGGTCAGTGACACTACTGAGCCCACCCCACTCTATGACTAGGCGTCACTGATTGACAGACGGCCCTGGGCACTTCAGGGATTAAAACTGAGGCGCCGAGGCCCAATTCTATCTGTGACGCACACCCTCATCATAAAGGGGAGGACCTTTAAGGGCTGTGAAATCTTCAGCACGGGAAAGTCCAGCTAAGGCAGCCAAACGCCTGCACACTTGGCGCATGTACAGCGCTAGACTGTCTGGCCTGAACATGAAGAGTGTCTGTCAGGCTGACGTTTGCTCAGCCTGACAGACACTCTGCCCTTAAGGACAGGTTGCTACAGCAGTTAAGGGAGCTACGGCCACTAACAATTAGTGGCATGGCACACACATGACAATGACGTCACACTCCCACCTTTGGTCACAAGCACTGATGGCATCCAATACTATAACACATGATATTCCTAAATGGTAGCAAATACTTGCTGACTTTACAAACAGTTCTATTTTTTTCTAAATGTTAATTTTTATGGAAGCAATACAGTTTACAAATAGAATTATATGACATATAAGCAAAATAAAACTATAATATCACGTTTGAGTTTATCTTGGATCTAGCAGAGAATTAAATAAAAATAGATCTATTTTATAAATAAAAGTAGATTAGCTGTGTCTAATTTGTTAACTAATTATTCGATTATGACCCCTTGAATTAGAGATTTGAATTATTTTACTAAGAACAGGCATCCAAAAAGGTTTTCCTCTCTGTTAAGTACGTCGGTTTGTTCTTTGTTTTTTTTGCATCTGATAAACGGAGTTCGCTGCTGTGCTTTTCTTTTGGGCGGGCTGTTTTATTCGTATCCTGATGACACAATGTTTCCAGTACCTTTCGCCTTTCCCCTCATCTGATTCGTGTTTTCCAGCACTCAAGTTTCAGCTGCAGATGTTGAATGTTACATGAGGGGCTCTCTGGTGACAGCTGTCGGGATGCCGTTTGGTAGTTGGCGGGAGAAGTGGGGGGAGGCGAGATACCGCGGGATCGTTAAGAGTCAGACGGCAGAGGGTGTTAATCAGACTTGTCCTGCCTCGTTTAATGAGTCTCTTCACGTGTAAGGAACAGGCTCGTCCTGTGATCACACGCTTCCAGCGGCGCGAGACTGCCTTTGGTCGTGAGCGCGCTAATGACTGGGATCACAGCAGCAGCGCGTGCTTCCGACGAGGCTGTTTAGTCAGAGTGTGAACCTTTGACGCATTCATAAATATTCGATGAGAAATTATCAGTCACCCCTTTCTTAATCTGAGTGGAAATTCCGTGCTATTCCCTTAACAATTCGGTAGTGAAAGATCGACGCCATTGTGATCGTGCTGGTCGTGGGCATCAGTTTGGGATCCCTGCTGCTCCTACTCCTGCCTTGCCCTTTGGCACACTTGGTCTCAGATGTCATGAGGGCAGCAATAGGAAACAAGCATTGGCATAGCCAATAGGTCTCGCTTTTGGGACCTTATAAGTATTTAGTTATGCAGCACAATATCCTTGGTGCAACAACATGAACTGTTGCATGCCTAAACACTTATAAGGTCCCAAAGGCGAGACCTATTGGCTATGCCAATGCTTGTTCTCCCACTGACCGGCACACTGAGAACCTTGCACTGACTTCAGCATCAGCTACAGACCTCTCAATCATGGCGTGTTAAAAGCACTAGGAGACACCTCAGTTCAAAGTATGCACTATACAAGAGTAAGAAAAGGGCTAACACTCTTAGGGGGGTTCAAATGAAGTAAAACATATGTAATATAAATGGGAATGAAATCGTTGATACGGATTATGTTAATGTTTTTTACATTCATTGTTCACAAATCGGTCTGAGATTTTTCCAGTAAAGTTAAAGGAATGAACATCGTGCCTGATTGAGACCCATTTCAATGTCTGTTTTTAATTGCTTCCGTGTCTGAGACCCATAGGGACCCGGTCCACTTAAAGACCTGCCTAGCCCTGCTAAAACTCAGAAGACCCAACAGCAACAAATTCTCTGAGTGGTTTTATAAGGAGCTACTCGATCAGATTAAATAACTGACAGAGTATGGCCTCTAATCGGAATTTTTTTTTCTTTCTCCAGAGGAGATACAAGGCCGTTAAAAAACATATCCTGAATGCCAAATTATCCTTTTTAGGGACAGAGATCCACTTGGCAAAATTTTGCCCAAGACGTTCTCTGACATAGTGAAAAAAAAATCTTTGTTTCCCGTTTCAGGCAGGTTTTTACTTGCATGCTAAAATAAACAAGTGTTGGCAAAGTGTTGCAGCTTTGTGACAGACATGTTAAGCAGTTCCTTTTGATTTGAGAGGGACATGTAGTAAAGTTTTTGGTGGGCTGCAGTCTTCTTAAAGACTTCTTGCTGTTTCTTCCGACTGGAGAAGGACATCTAGGCGTACTATAGCTTTGTGAAATGCCAACCCGATTGGCTTTGCCAGTGCTTGTTCATTTTTAGTTACCAATCTCAGGTTGATCAGTAACTAATTGGTGCATGGACACAAAACGGGGAACTTGACAGACAGCTTTGCAGAGCAGGGGATGCTGGTGGTGGGGAAGCAACAAGAGTGAGGAAAACAACACAGGAGCACAGAATCACAGTGAGACGGCAACTCTGAGACAAGGAAAGCAACACATGGAATGGAAACAATACTGGAGGGAAAGAGAAGCACATGGCAAGACAGAGCAATATGGAGACCGGGGGATCACAGAAGCACACCGTGAGATGGAGCACTCTGTGACTGGGGCAGAGGAGCACACAAGGGAGACAGCTGGAAAACACACTCTTAGATTTGTTAACTAAAAAAAAAAGTTGCAGCAAAAAACTACAGTAAAGCAAGTAGTATAAGCGGATACCACCCATCACCATTCGTGTCCTTAAAAGTGACAGGTCCCCCCCCTCCCCTAGCTGTGTCCTTAAAAGTGACATGTGTGTCCCCAAAAGTGACATATGTGTGTGTGTCCTTAAAAGTGTCAGCTGCATGTCCTTAAAAGTGACAGGCCTCAAGCCCCTGGAAATACAAGGGTGTGGCACTGTGTATGTGTCAGTGTGAGCATCATGAGATGTCCAACTTGTCCAAGGGGCGGTCCTAGGGGCGGTGCTGCTTCTGGAGACACCAGCGAGCCAGAGCCCTATGACAACTCTAAGGCATTGTTGATGTGTAGAGGTTCTGCCCCCTTTTAGGAGCTGTTTAGGATACATATAAGGCATCCTTAAGAGCACTGTACAGCAAGCAGCCGCCTGAAGACGAGAAGGTTCCCATAGCAAAATGAAGAGATACAGCTCTCTTGTGAAGAGACCTATGTGGGGTGGCTCCCAACCACCTATCAGTAGATATTACCGCAGCTTACCAACTCTGGTAATGGACGAGAATGCTCAGCAAGAAACACCTAAGGATATGGGCTGCGACATTACTGGTTTTGGTAATGGCCTGTGTCGGGGGTGCAAAAACTCAGTCTCAAGGAGTGCGTATGCAGGTTGTCTCCGGTTAAGGACGCCCACAGCGAGAGTGAGGGATCTGGTAGTGGCAGCTTGTTTGCCGGCCTCAGTTTCGTGGATATGGAGGAAGATGAAGAGGCTGTAGCACCTCCTAACACACCCGTCTATGAAGCCATGGCCCTTCAGGAGGATACGGATGCTGCTGAGGTTGTGCTGCAACCATCGGGTACAATCGCCGAAGATGTTGGGGCAGCGCAGGACATTAGCGACTCTCAAGATTTCAGAGCCGCAGCAGAGGCCGGTGAAAATGCAGAGGTTAGTAAAGAAAATAAAAAAAATGTTATGCTCGGCAGTTACAAAGATGAGGTATTTTATTTCTTCAGCTATTGGCATATCAATCTTTCTTTTTTTGACCCTAGAGAGTAACACCAGCAGGATGCACCTACTTCATAATGCACTATGGTAAAGAGGATGTAGCACCTCCTAACACCCCTGTCTACGAAGACATGGACCTTCAGGAGGATGCGGCTGCTGCGGAGGTTGTGTTGCAACAGCCCGGTACAAGCGTCGAAGATGATGGGGCATCGCAGGACATTAGCGACTCTCAGGATTTCAGAGCTGCCGCAGAGGGTGGTGAAAATATGGAGGTTAGTATGAAAATGTTATGCCCCATGCATCTATATAACGATGTATTTTATTTCTTCAACTAATGGTCTGTCAATCTTTCTTCTTTTGAACCCTAGATAGAAGCCCCAAAAAGAGCGGCTGGAGACTGGCGACCTGCAAAAGCGAGCAATGTAATCTTTAATTGTCTGTGGTGTTCAAAACAGGCTGAAAGCTCCACGTGCCAAAACCATGAGGGCTGTGACAAGTGTGTATGCGGTTCTAAGAGCGGTGCGTGTGAAAAAGATGAAGATGAAGGATTGTCCTTCTTTGAACGGCGTGAAGTTAAGGGTTTCGCAGCGACGGTGGTACTAAACTGTGTCAAACGTGACTATTACAGTCTTTGTCATGGACACCAAATGAACGATCCCCAGCAGGCGGCTCACGAGTGTTTGTGCGAATCATACAGAGCAAGAACAATACGTTATATTTGTGGTTTGCTAGACCCGTACAAGGTGTATAAGCTGCTAAGGGTGGTGTACGGCCTGCACCCTGAAAAGAAAACTGTACACCCCGATATGTTGAGGATCTTGACAGCGGCACTCAATGAGATCCGCTACGCCTATGACCCGAGCGTAAAACTACCTGATATGCAGGAGATGTGCCCGACTCTTGATAGAAAGCTGATACAAAGACTCGTAGAAAGGCGTATGTGTAACGTGTATAAAAAAAATAGTCTCAGGGGGCTTTGGCCCCCGAAGACTATTTAACTAAGTTCTTATGTAACGTTACAGGATAGCGTGTATTTAGAACAAACAAGCGGAATGTTACAACGCAAGGTGGCTATGTGTTAATACGTACTTATGACGTTTGCTATGAAAATGTAAAGTATCTTTTGCTTAGGTCTTGGTAGTATTGTTTATTTGTTTTTTAATAAAACGCCCTTACACAAAACAATCGTCTTTCATTTGTATTTTGTTGTAACCGATGTTATCATGTCGGGGGTTAGGTTAAGAAAACTTTATTATGATACAAGTGGGGTTGGCAGCTTTGGAAGTGTCGAAGCCCTATACAGAAGGGCTGCAGATGAAAACGAGCCCGTAAGCAGAGACCTGGTCAAGACATGGCTATCAGGAGAGGAGGCGTATTCGCTCCATAAACCGGCCAGAAGACGTTTTAAGAGACGTCCTACAATCGTTAATGCTCAAATAGATTATCAGTGGCAAGCTGACATAATCAGCCTTCAAGATATAGCAAAACATAACAACGGCGTTTGTTATATATTAACCGTCATAGACGTGCTGTCCAAGTACGCCTACGCAGAACCGTTAAGCGATAAAAGAGGGGCCAGCGTCACGGCCGCTTTTAAAGCCATCTTCGAGAAGGGCCGGGTTCCTCAAAAACTACAAACAGACGCCGGTAAAGAATTCTTAAACAAGACATTTCAGAAATTATTAAACAACCACGGCGTTCAACATTTTGTAACACACACGGAGGTGAAAGCAGCGGTTGTAGAACGGTTTAACAGAACTTTAAAGTCTAAGATGTGGCGGTATTTTACGGCCAACAACACCTACAGATACGTGGATGTTCTACAGGCTTTTTTAGATGTGTATAATGCCAGTTATCACCGGACCATCAAAACATCACCCGCAGAGGTGACTCCTAGTAATTCTTTAGCTGTTTGGCGAACGGTGTACGGGCATAATTTTGCTACAAAGGTGAAGAAACCTATTTTTAAAAAAGGCACACATGTGAGGATTTCAAAATTGAAAGGGGTCTTTACGAAGGGCTACCGCCAGACTTTTAGCGACGAAATATTTATAGTGGATAATGTGGAGCTTAAAGAAGGGCTGTATATTTACAGTTTAAAGGACTACGATGGGGAAGCTGTATCGGGGGTGTTTTACAAGGAAGAGTTACAAATGGTACCTGATGATCCGAACCGTGTGTATAGGGTTGAAAAGGTTCTGAAAAGGAAAGGTAGGGGGGCTAGCAGCCAGGCATATGTCAAATGGAGGGGATGGCCGGAGAAATTTAACAGTTGGGTGTTGGCCAGCTCCCTGAAGGGTGTGTGAGCTAAGGACCGTCTAAAATCCTCTAATAAGATGGAGACAGCACCCTTTTATATCACCTTACCATCCAACGCTTCTAAGGGCATGTTCCCCGACAACCAGATTTCTAATTACACCGTGAAACTGGCTAAGCCTGTGGACCTGAAAGGGGATTGGGAGGTGGCCCTAACAGAAATCCAATACCCTAGAACATGGAATACATTCACACAGGCCGAGGCAAAGTTTTACATAAAGCGTGAGCAGGATCCAGTGAGCATGCACGAGAGCATTCCATACGGTTACTACCCAACCGTTTTAAGTGTTGTCGATGCTGTCAACAAAGCCATAGACAGCATCGAAGCATATCCGAATACTCATCTGTCGTTAGATAACGTCAGAAGGAAGGTATTTCTTAAAGCACCAAGCCGTACCACGACGTTTAACTGCTCCGGTAAATTA
The DNA here is from genome assembly GCA_963921515.1 of Calotriton arnoldi. Classification (NCBI taxonomy): domain Eukaryota; kingdom Metazoa; phylum Chordata; class Amphibia; order Caudata; family Salamandridae; genus Calotriton; species Calotriton arnoldi. The sequence goes on from CAWUFW010016582.1 coordinate 214,249, forward strand.
AGAAGGGTTTTAGGCACCGTGCTGCATGCGAAAAGTCCGATGGAGCAGGATCACACATGCCCCGATATTAACGGTGGGTTCTATACGCTCTATGTGTATAGCGACATTGTAGAGGCCCAGAGGATCGGTGATAGTTATTCGCCGCTGTTAAGATGGGTCCATGTACAGGGTGAAAATAATACGATGGTTAATATTCAATTTAACAAACCCGACTACGTCGCAGTTTCTAAAAACCATTTTGACACTATTTCAATTATGATCTACGATGATCAGTCTGAGCCGGTGGCCTTTAAATACGGGAAAGTTATTGTTAAGCTTCATTTAAGACCGAGACACGACAGTGGTTATTAAGCAGGCATCATGGTGGTCGTGAAAACATACGGGGACCCGTCTATGTACAGGGACTATTACAGAAACCAAGCCGGATATGGAGGTCCTCCGTACTTTCAAGGGTCGCCGGTTATGTATGGGGCTGGTTTAGGGGGCTTCTTCAGGAGCCTGTTTAGAAGAGCTATGCCGTTCTTGAGAAGAGGCTATGAAATTGTAAAACCGCATGTTAAGACGGCTGCTACGAACATTGCCCATGATGTTGTTGGGTCTGTTACTTCGGCGGTTGCAGAGCGCATGAACAAGCAGCCGCAAGAAGGAGCGGGGCTGTTGTACAAGCCGCGCGCGAGTGTTAAAAGGAAGCGCCGGTCTTCGAGACGCAGGGGTCCACCGGTCCCCTATAAAAAAAGGAGGAGTTCTTCAAAACGCCCTCAGAAAAGAAGAACTCCAAGACGGAAGAGAGCTGCGAAGAAGAGAAACGGCTCTAAAGTCAATATTTTTTAAAGCATCGTAAACTAAACCATGGCCTTCGTACACTGTGCATCTGGCGAGTGCGCCAAATCCGAGTTAGACTTGTTTACTCTAAAACCAACGCAGACAAGCATCGAAAACAGCTTCTTCATGGAGGTATCGCCTTTAGCCGCCTTGACACCGCTGGCCCCTATAGAGTTTTTTGTGTCAGGGTCCACGGATATGTATTTGGATCTCAACAACACGCTGCTGCATCTTATGTGTAAAATCGTAAAAGCGGATGGGTCCGACATAGCAGCAGACGCTAAAGTGGCAACGATCGCTTATCCCCTAGCGGCCATGTTTAATCAGGTGGACATCACCCTGGGCGATCGACTCATCACACAGAACGATAACATGTACGCCTACAGAGCCTACCTCGAGAGTATTCTAAATTACAGTAGCGACGCCCTTGACACGCAGCTTTCAGCGGGTCTCTTCTACAAGGATACATACGGCCAGTTTGAAACCACGGCTCTGGACGGTGCCAATCATGGTTTTGTAAAAAGAGCAATGTTTGCAGCAGGCAGTCGCAACTTTGACCTCCTGGGCCGCATACATTCAGATCTCTTCTTCCAAGATAAACTGCTCATCAATGGTATTGATCTTAAGATCAAGCTCACACGCAACAAGGACTCATTCTGTCTCATCAGCGGGGATGCGGACCAGTACAAGCTGGACATCCTGGCCGCGAGCCTGTTTGTAAAGAGAGTGAAAGTGTCCCCGAGCGTCAGATTAGCGCACGCCGACGCTTTGCAAATATCAAACGCCAAGTACGCTGTGGAAAGAGTAGCTCTGAAGGTGTTCAGCATCCCAGCAGGTACCCGTTTAACCCAGCAGCAGAATTTATTTCTAGGGCAACTACCCAAACTCATCATCATCGGTTTTGTGGACAATACAGCATTTAGCGGCACCTACGCCTTAAACCCCTTCAATTTTAGACACTACAACATCAACTACGCGGCGCTGGTCCACGAGGGCACTGTGATTCCTGCAAAACCCTACACCCCCAGTTTTATAACCTCCAACTACATCAGGGAATATCAGGGGTTGGTTTCAATAACCGGGAAGCATCTAAGGGACTGCGGTGTAGCTGTGTCAAGAGAAGGCTATGGGGCCGGGTACACGTTGTTCGCATTCGACCTGACCCCCGACATGGAAGACGGCGATCACTACAACCTTGTCAAAAACGGAAATCTAAAAGCTGAAATACGATTCAGTAATCCGCTACCGGCGAATGTGAACATGGTCGTATTCTCGGTATTCGACAGCATCATTCAGATCAACCACGCAAGACAGATTTTGTTTGACTATCTTTAAAACATTTTGTGAAATGGACACTGTGCAGATACGATCGTTCTTAAGCAGGCATAAAGACGCTAGGAAATACTTTTTAGGTGTTTTCCCTAGCGATGGGTTACCCCCTGAAATAGGGTTAGAAAGACCCCGCACCCTAGTCTTTAACACCGACCCGCATGACAAGAGCGGAACACACTGGGTGGCCTTGTTTATAGACAGTGACAAGGTTATATTGTTTGATAGTGCCGCTGAATTCCCCGAACATCGTATCTATACACCGCCTATATTCAAGTTTGTGAAAAAAGCCGCTGCGAGGTTGGAGTATAACAAGCTGAGGGTCCAGGATTCCATAGCCATCACATGTGGGGAACATTGTATTTATTTTATCAGTAAAATGTCTGAGGGTATGTCGTTTAGAAATTTCTTAAATCTATATTCGCGTGACCTTGTTAACAATGACAGTATAGTTGTGAAATATGTAAAAGAAAACACAGTGGTCTCGGTCAGACCTGTGAAACCCGAATATGTCGCTTGTCAAAATTGTAAGTCCGTGGGACATGTGCATGTTTAATGATGAACGCCTAAAATAAAGACATTATTTTTTTTAAAAAGCCGGTATTCAGACTTTGTATTTCTATGCTACCACATACAACATAATTAAAACATTTTAAAAGACAACAGAGGCAGGTTGTAAAGTTATAAAAAAAAGTGTTTTATTACAAACATCTATGCAGGGGTGTATTACATCGACAACCAATGCTCAAGAAACATAAGAAGAAGAAGAAAAATCAGACGCTGCTATACGCGTAATAGACACATTTTATTAAAAAACAATAAAAAGTCTGAAGAAACATCAGGGTGTAAGCCAGGTACTTGGTTTGAAAAATGTCTTTTTTCGCGGTACAACCACCGTTGCAGGGGTAGTCCAGGAGGGGGATAGCCGTGGAACGTCAGAGCCTGTTGGTGATGGGTGTACGGGGGCTTTCAAATTTTCAAGCAAACGCCGGTGCTCGTTATTACCCACGAGCGTGGAAGGGATGTTGAGTTCAGCAGCGGCTCGTAGAAACGCATCCCAACCACGCGGTGCGTTTTGAGGCGTTATGATTTTGGGGTGCGTGAGACCTTTGACTAGATCGTACATGTGTGACCCTGCAACCGGCTGTCCCTTGTAGAGAAATTCGCCTCGTTCATTCCAAGATGTTAGGTCTTTAGAAGTTGCAAGTTTACTCATCAGCATTTGCGCGGCCCCCCTGTGTCTTTGACTTATATTTTTTAAGAGATCGGCAACAAAGGCATCTGAGGGTGATGCAAGGTCCTGTGATGGTTGCAGGGGTTGAGGGCCATTTGGAGGTGCGGCTGGTTGTTCAGAGTCCGGGGCGTATAGAGTCAGCTTATTTTTCTCGGTATTCCATTGGTTGTAGTAACTTAAAAAGTTTTTAAGGGTGCTGGTGTAAAGGTTTGCCTTGTCGTAGGGGTTTAGATCGGTTCTGTTCAAAATGTCTTTAATTTCAGCATCCAGACGCAGAGTCTCATTTCGGCGTATATCCCAGGCGTTGTCCTTTGAAGAGCTCAGATGGTCCATTTGCTGCCTCGGAACCAAATACATCTTTGTGGCATGCTCCATTACTGTCCCGAGAGGAGGCTTGTAATTATGGGTATAGCTATGCCCAGCAAAGAGCCTATAAAGCCTCCAGACTGTTTCACCAGTTTCTTCTTGGTAATGAGTGAGGCCCTTTTATTACTGAGCTTCTTGATAAGAGCCCTCTTCTTCTTCAGAACCTGTAACTGACTCCTTGATATAGGGACGTTGCCTTTTAGGGTATTTAGGGCAATTTCAGAAATGGCAGACACTAAGTCGTCAGAAGCAGCGCACAGGATGGCCTTTCTGTGCTGGGGACTGGCTGTAACAAGCATTTTCAGGAGAGCTAAATTGCGGCGTAGGCGGGCCGACATGGTCAACACCTTATATTATAAGGGACAGGATTGTAAATGTCTCTAAAAGTCATCAGCGCTGCTTTTTATAGGTCCGGACCTTGGGCTTAGGGGTGTAAGCGACTGGTAGATCGGGGGCAAATATATCAGCCCTCAGTCTATAGTCTTCTAGAGTTTCATTTTTTAAGTCGACCAGCAGGTAGCCGTGGGGTTTTGCTGTAGCGTCGTTAAAGGCCTCCATGAAGAAGTGTGTGTTTCCTGGGTACATCTGTTTAGCTATGACTGATATTTGTTGTTTGTCACGGGGGTTTTTAAATAAAACAAGGTATGAAGCGTTGAGAGCTATAGACCTGCTGTTCTTGCCCTTGTAAAACAAGTTCTGCACAATGTAGCAGATGCTTAGATTACGGTGATGCGAATATTGAGTAAAAGCTCTCTCTAACTCCGGATGATCCCCACCTTCACGCATAAGGTCATCGACAATTATCATGTTTACAAGGGACGGTGGCAGTAACTCATCATCGTTGAGATTATCTGGTATGCCTTCTATAAATCTGATATGGGGGAAACTACGGGCCAGATCAGTATAAAGAGCTTGCCAGCATGAATAAAGCCATACAATGTTATTAGGGGTTTGGGATAAAACATCGGCAGCATTTTCTAAGAGCTTTTTTATAAAGTAGCTCTTACCACAGTTTGAGGGCCCTGCTAACACGCATGCGAATGGATGCTGTAATCTGGTGTCCATGGTGCGGGGTCTGTATCTCTAATGAGGCTAATAACCATACGGCAGTGTTTTATAGTCAGCAGTCAGAACCCTTTTATCAAAAACAACGCGTAATGTTTTATGTAAGGGCTGGGTTGTAATTTCCCACTTCTTTTTGGACCTGACTATACACGGCTGGTTCACAACTATGGTTTTAGCATTTTCACAATTGTCGGAGGCAGCGTATTCGTGCACCAGATTCTTCAGACTGTCAAAATTGATTTTTAGGGTGTTGCTGACATTTAATGTTATGCCTTTGACCTTCATACACACTTTGTTCTTGTTTGTGCGGTAGGAGTAGGTCTTAGGTCCGGATGACGTGTATTCTATTATATGCTCATCCTTATCGAGCTCGCTGGTCAAATTACCCAGATAATCCCCAAGAGGAGGGTCTTCATCCCCTGGTTTACTCAGAAAAATCACCGAGTCGGTATCGTGATACAAGCAGCGGTCCTGGAGTTTGTCCATAACCTTGTAAAGTTCTAGACGGGCGTGGGCGGTCGTGAAGCACGCTATGAAGATGTTGATGTTGTTACACGTTGTGGGGTACGCTTTTGTGTATTTCCAACACACCGCAGCGGTCTCGTCATCGATAAACCCGCAGCTGGACACCTCGTAACATGGGGCAAACAGGTACTTAAACAACTCATCAGGATCGGTTATTAAGGTCGTATTTGACAGGTTTGTACGCTGTGCGAATTTTCCCCATAAGGAGTTGAGGCAGAGTTTGGCTAACTGCCGGCGGGCCGGGTTGACCTCTATCAAATGGGGGCGTAAATGGATACCTTCGTGAGCGTAGTAGTCATCGATGTATTTCTGCTTTGCATCCTGACTAGTACACCATTCGGGATACCCTGAGGCCTCCTGCTTGTCTCTGAGAAACATATTAATGTATGGGGCAAAGAGTCGGGTCGTGGTCCTCTGAAAATGCCACACCTCGTGTATCCTACCGAGCCTGTAACCTTTCTCTAAGGCCGCTTCTACCTCGATGCTGCACCAGGTCCCTGTGAGCATCCTTTGTTCATCGGTGTGTCTACAATCGTCAACCTCTTTAAACACCGCACATGTGCGACAGAGGGGGAACATCAGTTTACCATCGACTCGGTATGGTAACACCGGAAAGTAAAGCTGTCGTGGAGGATAGATTTCACATTTGACTAGCCCAAAGTATTCGGATATGGGCTTAAAATCTCTATATATGATGGTGGGGTGTCCTAAGGGGTATACCTTCATTTTGTTCACAAATGGGTACAGACTGGTGAAATCATAGTAGTGTATTTTCTCACCCTCACCCACGGCCCTGTACAGTTGTATGGCATTTGTACGACCCCCGAATAAGGCATCGCGGGGTTCCAGGGGTTCTGGTAAATCACGACTCTGAAGGAAAGAGCAGAGCGCTGTGTCGGTTGTTAACATCTCTAACCACTCATGCTCCCAAAGAACCCTCATAGCAAAGCCACATTTTTCAACATACTGAGCCTTCAACAGCGTACGTCTGTGTAAGTGTTCAAATTTGACACCCAGCAGTCTGTTAAACTCATGGGGTTTGTAACACTGAGGGCAGCCGTGGTAAAAGCAGCCATTGTATTCAAAGGCCGTCGGCACCCCTTAATTACAGCGTACCCATCCAGGTAGTAGGGACCCACACGGTATTCACCACCCTGTAAGGCGTGTTGAATATGTACGTCTTCCTTCTCAGAAACGTACATGAGCCACCGGATCGAGGGGGTTGAATATCGTTTCTGTTTGCCATTATAGAGGTCTACCGGCACTAGAGCAATACTTTTTGGTCTTAAAAACATGTGTTTGTAGATGGACATACACATGGAGGCCAATGTGATGTTTTGAAAAGGGTCTATGTATTCGACAGCCTTCGGCATTTCAGGCGTATTGGGTTTCAAGACCCTGACTTTCTTTGTCATTTGAGGCTTCTTGGGTTTCATGATCCTGACTTTCTTTGTCGTTTGAGGCTTCTTGGGTTTCAGGATCCTGACTTTCTTAGTCATTTCCACCACAACATCTCTGAAGAGGTTGCACGCTTGTCGTAGGATCATTACATCAGCCTGACAATAAGCTTTCAACTCTGTTTGAAAATGAAACTCCTTTTCACGGTTTTCAGAGTACCATTCTAGAAAGCTCTCCTTCTCGGATGGCATCATATATTCAACCCCGTAGCTGTCAGGAGGTGGCATGGGGCCCACATAATTCTGGTTCGCCCAGGTGTTAAAAAAGTGTGGAAAATAACCTTTACAACCGGGGAATCCAAAGGCTTTTGGTAGCTTGCTCAATTTCATAGGTAGGAAATTCAGGGTGTCTATAAACCTTATTTGTAACCTAGCGGCTGTTAACAACATCAGCTTGGAACCCTGAGTGATGAGTTCTACTTGTACCTTTTCACGAATCATATTTTGTAAAATAAAGAATGAGTCGTATGCTTTTGAGTTGTGGGCCAGCATGGTATACCCTTTGAATTTGGTTTGAATGAAGGTGTTAAGGAAATCACCAACGCACGTTCTGCCTTCAAACTCCCAGCTGTCGTCGGAAGTTAGATGGTGTGCGTAAATATAGTTAGGTTGGTGTACTCCCGTCTCTTGTGTGCACTCTATATCAAACACTATGTAGGCTTCGGTTTTGGTCTGGGGTCTGCCTTTAACCATGTAGCACCGATGGTTGGTACCCGCCTCAAAAGACTTCTGACACCGGGGGCATTTCATACCTCGGCATTTGTGATCTGTCGCCACATACCGACCACACTCAAAGCAATCCATTTTAGGGCTGCATTTAACAGCTTTCTTATGGATGCTCAAACAGTCTTGAGAGCGACAAAACATCTTACAGGTGCGACACCTCACCTTCAGGGCAGCGTCTACGACGCAACCATCCCACCGGCACATCTTACAATGCATTTCACACTGATGACGGTCCTTACTGTTGTATATGTGGTCACAATGTGTGCACACGCACTTGACACCCAGAAAACTTTTTAAGGTTCAAGATACCGTAAAAGTGATTTTCGTGGTGAAGGACATATACGGTCTTGTTTCTCACACGGTCCCCTGTTGTAAAGTACTTCCAAGAGCCGTTGTGATAAAGAACTTTCACCGTCACAGAGAAATAGTTCTCAAAAAGACCTATGTCGCCAAAGCCGACCATGCGGTCTGGTGGTATTTCAAGAACCTCGTGGGCTTCAGCCGCTCTAGACATGATGGCCGCGTCGGTGGTGTTGCGCCCCATCAACAACCCTACGATGCTGGCCGCCAGACAGATATTGGGTGTGTCGTTGTTAAAGTCGAGCAGCCAACGCTGTTTCTTACCAATTATCTGACTGTATAGCACACTCTTTAAAGGTCTTGAAACACCCCCTCACGACCCCGTACAATGAGGGCTATGACACGGAAAGTACCGTAGGCGACTAGTTCAGCCTTGCTCTGTAAAAGCCTCGAAAGGTTTTCTAAAAATTCCACGGCGTCAAACACATCTCGGGACCTCCGTTTGGTGAACAAAGGACTGTCAAAACCCTGCCCCTGGAAGCGTAGTTGGAAAAAATCATTAGGCCCCACATCGCGTAACAACCTTTCTATGAGCGTTTGCACCGCCTGATGTATAGCTAAAACACCGTGATCGGAGGACCTTATCTGGTGGAGGTTGGTAAACCTAAACTCCTCGTAGTGCTCGGTGGCATTAAATCTCTCTACATCACGCCTGTAGCTTCTAATGCTCTCTAAATAGACGCCCTCTGAATCTTCATCTTGAGGGATTTGACTTATTGGGGAGCTTACTGATGTATCATTTTGGGGGTTCTGGTTTAGTAGGGTCTCTGGGGGTCTTTTAAGCACCCGTGTAGCCCATATCCGGGCTTTCTTTAATTTACTTATTAAAAGCCGGCGCTGCTTGGCGCTATTAGCCCACTTTTGTTTTTTACTGGACCAGGCTTTTCTAGGTAACCGTCCACCTCCTATCTGAACAGTATGGGATGTGTCTATGTGCGCTGTACTCATGGAGGCCTCTGCTACATGCCCACCCCTTGACCCCTCTAGGGTTCCGGATGTCGATGTGTTGGCGTTCTACCACCAACATCATTCAATTGCCCTCCCCCAGGACCGTTCCCTCCTACACTTACGTATTGGGGGGTGGATGGCATCGTGGTATGACTCTGATTGCATGGTTCTATGTACTTTTTACGCTGGAGTATGCGTAAGAAGCGCAGGGACTTTGTCAGTACTGTTTGGACCTTACTGTTATATTTTGATGTGTGTGCTTTTTTATTAGAACCGCTAGCCTGGGGTTTCTTTAGGGTATGGCGCTGTCCTAGTCACGTCTGTATACGCCATATGTCTGATCCCGTTTCCTGGCACGTATTGAGGATCAGCCTTTTACACATGTCAACTCTTTGCAGTATCCGGTGCTGTGCCTCCACCATGGACCTGTCGCCGCTACCCCCCAACCCCATTTTTAAGGTTGCGGTTTTCGCTTGGCGTTTTAGCTTTCTGACAGCCATTTGTATATCCTTTACATGAGCATCTAGTACCGGATTTGGGTCTACAGCGTCGTATTGTGGAGGGTTAGGTATGAATACGGTGTTTGGCTGTATAACAGCCTTTAACACCCCGGGGGGCCTCTAATGGTCCTTCATCCCCAACACCATTCTGTAACTGAGGGCCTGGGGGGGATCATAGAAATAGGATCCCAGTGCGAACACCCCGGGGCATTTGGGAAAGTCGCCTCACTAAATGTCACCCCAGTACTATGAATTGACCAGTCGTCCCACCCTGTACTGTCAGTGTTGTATGTTGTTGGGGGTGTTGCGGAGCTTACACTGGCCGCGGGGCTGTTTGGGTCGTAAGCTCCCTGATGGGTGATAGGGGACATAAGGTCCGGGGAGTTTAAATGACTGTCGAAATAATCGAGGGTGGTAACGGCTAAGGTATTGTCAGGGCAGGGGTTGGGTGACTGTGTAACAGGGGTCTGAAAAACCCCCTTGTATGTGCTAGAAGGCCCCTCGGGCGCTGCTTCTGAGGGTTTATCAAGTTTGTCTACCATACTTGCCAGTGTATTGAGACAGCTTTTGCTGATGGTATACGAGCCTCCTGGCATGGCATGTTTCTAACAGTGTATCCAGATATATGATACAGCAGCAGGGCTATTGTCTTTGTCACTGGTTGTTAGTTGCATAAGATAAATAAGCCGCAGCTATGATGTGTATATAATATTGAAAAAGCTTCCATTTAAAGCCCTGGTGACACCCCTACAATTCTGCTGTTTAATGCATTGTTGCACATCCTTAGGAGGCACTTCCTGGGTGGGAATACCGACCGGGAGCTCACCCTCCGTGTTTCACGAAGGAAGACCCTCCCCAGCCGTGATGTTCATCACAGAGGGGAGGAGCTTCCTTCGTGAAACGCTGAGGGGAAGCTCCTGGCAGCCATGATACTGCCGCCATCGCAACCCTCGTGGGGGACCCAGAAACGGCGCCACCAACCCTCCAGAGCAGCGCCGCTGGTAAGAGGGCTCCACGATCTTATTATTATTTTTTTTTTAAAAACAGGGCCTCGAGCCCCTCACTACCCCAAGGGCACAGGTGCCCCCAACCCCCACTTACCCAGCCACCCGGAGCACCGCGTGGAGCTCAGCGGGATCCGGGGCCTTTAATTTTAAAAATGGGTCCGAGCGCCACACACGGAGCCCAAAGCCGCAGGACCCTCACCCAAGCACCCGGAGCTCCGACTGGTGCAAAGCGGGCTCCGGGGCCTTTAATTTTAAAAAACCGGGCCGAGCGTCCCACACGGCGTCCAAGCACGCTGGCCCCTCACCCCCGCCCGCACCATAGCTCCGGAGCCCCCGCATGGTGCATAGAGGGCTCCGGGGCCTTTAATTTTAAAAAAGGGGTCCTCGCGCCCACACGACGCCCTAGGGCTCAGGACCCCCACCCCTTATCACACAAAACCCCGGAGCACCGCATGGCGCATAGCGGGCTCCGGGGCCTTTAATTTTAAAAAAGGGGGCCTCGCGCCCACACGACACCCTAGGACTCAGGACCCCCACCCCTATCACACAAAACCCCGGAGCACCGCATGGCGCATAGCGGGCTCCGGGGCCTTTAATTTTAAAAAAAGGGGCCTCGCGCCCCACACAGCGCCAAAGCACGCCGGACCATCACCCCCACCCGCACCAGATCCCCGGAGCAGCGCCCATGACAGGCGGGCTCCGGGGCCTTTAATTTTAAAAAGAGGGCCGAGCGCTCCACCCAGCGCCAAAGCACACCGGACCCGCACCAGATCCCCGGAGCAGCGCCCATGATAGGTGGGCTCCGGGGCCTTTTAATTTTAAAAACAGGGCCGAGCGCTCCACCCAGCGCCAAAGCACACCGGACCCTCACCCGCACCAGATCCCCGGAGCAGCGCCCATGATAGGCGGGCTCCGGGGCCTTTTAATTTTAAAAACAGGGCCAAGCGCCCCACACGGCGCCAAAGCACGCCGGCCCCCACCCGCACCAGATCCACGGAGCAGCGCCCATGACAAGCGGGCCCCGGGGCCTTTAATTTAAAAACGGGGCAGAGCGCCCCACACGGATCCCTAGGCCTAAGGACCAACACCCCCGCCCACACCAGATCCCCGGAGCAGCGCCCATGACAAGCGGGCTCCGGGGACATTTTATCTTTGTATTAATTACGGGGCCCATGAGCCCTCACAAGGCCTCCAACATGCCCCCGGAGCCCTCCAGGAGCGCAGAGGGCTCTGGGACTACCCCAGGCACAACGATCCTTACCAGAACAAACCATTGAACCCTGCATCCTGGCCCCTCAGATCCTTCGGGTCCTTCTAGGACCTCTAGTATAAAACTAGGACCACCAACCACAGAAGCCTCAACAGACTGCAGCCCCTGCTCGACTACGAATATCGCACAATGGACACTGGTGAGTACTGAAACAGTGTTTATTTATTGTCAAACTGTTTGGGGAGCTAATTTTATTGTCTCTGGGGCCTCTAAAGCAGTAGGTAACTATGTAAAAATGTCTCTAGACAGTGTTAATCATTAAAATTACATCTAAAATCAATTAAAAACTCTGATCATTTAAATACAGGCATCAACATATTAAATAAGCCCATACCCTCTTAAGCCTGTAACACAGCCCCTTATTTACGTACCTCCATTAATGTGTAGCAGGCAGCGTCAATCTGGGGAGAAGCTGCTCTGGTCCATTGTTGGCTTTAAACTTCGGGGCTGGTGGGCCTGTGCAGCAAAGACAATCACAGCAGATCGCTCCTAATGGGTTTTTGAATGACTGCTTGTGTCGGCGCTCTAAAGTATGCTTTTTATACCTGGCAGGGCATGTTAATTGGAAGGAGGACCCTTTATGGAGGAGAGTGTTTAGAATCTTGTAGATATATACTCAATCACCTCGGGGATAGAAGCCCTATATTTCCTGTTTCAGCTATAAGACTCCCAGTTCCTTGGCTGAAGTTTCATATCCCATCTCCTGGAGCGAGAGGCTACCCCTAGGCACACAATCATACAGGTTTCAACTCAAACAGCCCAATTCGGTCAAAGGTTACCTCAGATATACCTAAACCTTTTGCCACAGCATAAGCACCTCAGCCTGAAACAAGGAAGCTGAGTGTGTGAGTTGTAGATGAACACAGTGAATTTTTAATTTGCACCTAATGTTACAATGAATTATATCACAGAGGTGGTACACAGCCTTCCAGGGCCGGGCTGGCCATACCGGGCATCAGGCCTTTCCCCAGGAGGTTGAGAGGGTGAGAGCCGGGTTTGCAGCCATGCTGCAATATCTGCCCCCATTAGCAAATGCAGCAAGCAAGCGTTTCTAGCCTCCCAGTGCCAGCCAGTGCTTTCACAGGGGCTGGTCTGAGAAAATTGCCTGGGCTTCTTTGGGTTCCGAGTCCGGTCATGCATCCTTCATTTCTAATCTGCAACACATTCAACTATTACAGCACACAGATGGTGCGCTCCTATCAGTATGCCTTGTTCTCGACCTGCGGCACACACACGCCCATCCATTCTAACAGAAAAGGTACACTCTTCTGGCATTGAAACTCAGGCCAGACTTGCAGCAAATGCACTTACTACAACATAGAAACGGTCAGAGATGGCCTTGGCTCAGAAAGCGCCATGGGTGGAAATACATTTGCACCCTTGCTGCTGAATACAATGAGGCAGCAGGGAGCCCCTTTTGTGTTCACAGGTTAGTCTCTGGCTAATCACACCACAGCAGTGCCTGTCCCCTGAGTGCATACATCTCCGCTTCTTCGCCAACACACCTGAATCACCTGCAGCTTGGCTACATCACAGTGGTGCCAAGTTGGTGTGGTTGAGGGAGTTGTTGGTGCATGGCGGAAGGGGGTGAGAGGGAAAGAGGAGGGGGAAGTAAGGTTGTGGATGAGGTGAAAAACTGCACCATCATATAAAATGATTAAAAGCAGTTTAAACTAAATCAATACGCCAAATGAGAGGGACGCTGCTGTTTGCAGGACCTTTATGTAGACACCTACATGATGGTTGTCACCCTGGCGAGCCCAACTCACACATGCCAAAGGCTGTCCCTTGAGATGGTACATGTTCTGCTAATGTGTATCATTACTGACCTGCAACACACCCATCTACTCTATCAGAAAGAGAGTGCACAGCTTTGCATCAGCACAGTATCACATCAAAAACATAGCGTGCTACTCACACATTCAGCCGGCATGAGGTGTCATATCTATAAATGGACAATGTATTTATGTACAGGCATGCTGAGACGGAGGGGCTGCAGCACAGAACGTGCAGTGCACAACGAAGATTTAGAATAATCTTTACAGTTGATGTCAATACGGATGAATGTACATATGTATAGTGAAGCTGAGCAGAACCTGCAGGGACACTTTAAAGCTGGTTAATGGACAGTCTGCCCCTGAGTGTGGTTCATTATACAACTTACATTGTGCTATCCGAGCAACATTGTGCTACTTTCCACCAACCTCCATGGGAGTCATGGTCACAGATTTATTGGTGGAGCCTGGGTAACATGACCTATTTTTAAATATAAATTAGGAAGAATTGCAGGTAAGACATGAGTGTAAAACGCGTATCCACTTGTAAAAAGTAGGGAATTTTGTCTTATTTAGGATTCGACAATGCTGTTAATTGTATTGCCAATTTTTTTTGCTACTATGCCCTCTGCATACCAACTGCCCCATCTATTACTCTGCCCTCTCTGCTTCTGACCACCAGTGGTGGCTGGTGATCTTTGAAAGTAGTGGTCATAATAGTCCCAGTGAGTGAGCCAGACGACTTCTTGACAAGTTTGAGGGAGGAGTGCTTTCTCACCCCAAGAAATCTGAAGAAATGTAAATAATGCATTTAAAAGTACGATTTTCACATACATTTGATAAAAAGTCATGTGCTCTGAAAGAATTCCCATGAAATACTTCACTGCTTTCGTGTGACGCCAAGAAAGCCTGCCTCTCCCCAGGAGGAACATTTATCTTGGCTCATCCCATATGTTAGGAATTATCTCTTGAATGCCAGGACAAGAATTTTGCCATAGATGTCCCTATATGTCAAGAATTACCTCTAATACACCAGGACCTGCATTTTGTCATAGGTAACACCTCTACCCATTTGCCGTGGGTGACCTCACCCATAAGCCAAGAATTTCTTCCAGTATGCCAGGGCCAGCATAGCACGCACACCAAGGCACATACACATGTACACACACTCACTCTCTCTCTCTCCACATGTACACACTCTCTCTCCCTCCCTCTCCCCTCACTGGTCCTCAGAAAGACAGTGTTTATCTGGTTCTGTAAGGGGTTACCAATACTACGAAGACTGATCTGGTACTCATAGCAATGGTTATACATGAAAACACCCCCCCACCCCCCCCCCCCCACACACACACACACACTCTCTTTCTCACTCACACTCTTGCCTTTGTCTCTCTCGTTTCTCTCTCTCACACTCCCATTTTTTCCAACCTGCTTGTGTTAAGAAGACCTTGCACTGCTGCTGCCACTCTTATTACTGTCTTGCCTGTTAATGGAGTTTGGTAAAACATTTCCTTTATAAACTATTCAAAAGGCAAAACACAGGGCATTGTCAAAGCTTGTTTTCCTGCATGTGTGTACTAAACTGTGCACTTGTGTAAAATTGGTGAACAGGGTTCATATTTGGATTTACATGCAACTCAATCAGTAACAGTTTTGGAATTGAACTAGACCCCTTTGTAAAATTTTAAAACAGAGCAACCAAGTGATCTTATGTTATGCATTGCTCCAACAGGCAGTCCTGGCTTTTTAGCCAGCAACACTTAGCATTTTGGGATTTTCAGCCCATACTTAAAATAAAATTACACTTCCCAGAATGCAGCCTTGTGGTGCCTGAGAAGCCAGGACTGGCTGAAGTTGTCTCCTAAGACAATGGGCCGCTTGGCAACTAAGTAAAATGTTTTAAACATTAACTTTCAGTTTGGGATTTTTGCCCTTTTTTATTGGAAGCAAGCAAGGGTTAATCAATGAAGTGATAAATGGACAGACATGCAATCTAATGTGCAGATGTTATAATCCCTGTTCCAGTGGGCAAACATTCACACTTGCCTAAAACAATGGGGAGAGCAAAAAACCTTACCACCACAAAGAGAGCCCTGTCTCACAGCACCACCTACCACCCCCACCCCTTCTGTGGTAGAGCCTTTTAGTGGCAGAAGCAACTGAATTGGTCTGAAATGATGGAAATAAAGCCTCACGGTTGGCGCCCTGTTCCCTTGCAGAGCCCAAGCTTTGGTGCACGTTCATGAGCTCCTAGGGTGAAATATTGCTGGGCCTTGATACCTGGTGCCCCATAGAGGTTGGTGCTCATGCCTACCTCAGGACAGACAGATTGCAAGCGAGCAGAATTACTAAGAGAATTGTGGACCACCTTCTGCTGGCTTGCTGGGAGCAGATCACAGCAAGGAGCATTCTTGGGTGGCCGACATTCAATTATCACTTTTCAGGATACTTTATATGCATGTAGACACTTTGTATGTGTGGAGAGACTTTGTGTGCACTGATACACTCTGTGCACACAGGCACATTAGAAGAGGTTTGCTGGAGAGCAGGGGGAAGTATGAGTCATGGAGCACGCTTTAGGGTTTTAACCTCATTTTTTTGTTTAAATTTGTTTATTGAACTTTTTTGGTTTGTTTCTTTTTAACATTACAGGCATTAAATCAGACAGCATAAGTGAATTTGCACATTTTGACACCGATGCATTAAATCACATGACAACGTACATCTGTTAAACTTTGCAGATTAATGGCTTGTGAGCATAGAATATTTGAGATGCCTAGGTAAACATGACTTTAACATCATGCAGCATAATATAGTTGGATTTTAACCTCATAACCTCTCACTCTAAATCAAGCTCTTTTAAAAGATATCACTCAGCAGCATACTGAGATATTTGAATCTAATTACTGGGTTATACTTTATTTTAGTTCCAACCCCTTTACCACCTCCTGGTGTAAGGCTTGAATGCTCACTTTTGGCACCTTTGGAAAGGCACGTTTTCAAAATGAATAACTTAGTTATCCAAATAGAATGAAATAGTCTTAAGACCTGAAACACTAATGGTAAACCACAGTATTCACCACGGATACATCCCAGTAATCCCCTGCTGTTCAGGGATCTTTAGAAAAGCTCTCACAATGTAAATCTGTCTTATTCTCATTATATGAAAATATTGGGCAAGGGGTAGGGTCTGCTTAGAAATAGGCACCATGCAGTTCTCTATAAAAAAACCAGCTTAACAGGACCCTTAACGTTTTAAATGCTGGTGTCGGCCAGTGGGCAACACCTGCACTACTTCCCCAGTGCGTGTGTTGGCGGTATGTAAAGGCCCCTCTGGTGCTCTGCACCAGAGGAAGTCCTTTTTCTTCCCTTTTTACATCAGGCTGCTCTGGAAGAGCTTCTCGAGCAGCCTGAATAGTTTTTTTTTTACTGCATTGACGATCAGCACGCAGGGTGTGCTGACGTAATTGCAGTAAAAGCGAAGTGAAAGTAAAATGAGCCGATGGGCTCGATTTACTTCCAGTGAATCAGTGCTCAGGGGCATATCTCAAGTCCCAGAGCACTGATTCTCACGGGAAGGGTTTCCTTTCCAAAGGTACCTTTGCCCTGTGGATCCTGCTTGGGGATCGCCACGGAAGAGCTATCCCCAAGCAGGGATCCACCCACTAGCTACCAGGGATGGGGGAGCGGCCTGTTAGGCGAGGGCTAGTGTTCCCCATTGCCATTGTGATATTGCAATCTTTCTGCCCCCTCAGCGCAAATGGGGGCAATTACCCCTGATCTGCCCCCTGGGGGGCAGAAAGCCCTCTCTACATCAGGGTTATTTAATTGTATAGGAATATAGGGGTGGGGGCTGCCCAGCATGGGCATGCCTCCACCCCAACTAAATGGGGAAACCGTCTTTCTGCCCCCCCCCCCGGTGGGCAGATGGGAAAGATTATCCCCAAATCTGCACCCAGGGGGGCAGAAAGCCCACTAGATGCCAGGGCTTTTTTTTTTTTTTTAATATAGGGGTGGGGGATGCCCACCATGAGTATGGCCATGCCCCACCCCAAGTAAACGGGGAAGCAGTATTTCTGACCCACCTTGGGAGGCAGATTTGGGTAATTGCACCCGATCTGCCAACCCTAGGGGGCAGAAAGCCCACTCGATGCCAGGGATATTTTTTCAAATATAGGAGTGGGGGCTGCCCACCATGGGCATGGCCATGCCCCCACCCCAACTACAAGGGGCAACATTCTTTCTGCCCCCCTTGGGGGGCAGAATGGGGTAATTTCCCCTGATCTGCCCTTCCGCTGGGGTCAGAAAGCTCACTAAAAGCCAGGGAATGTTTTTTTTTTTTTAAATATAGGGTTGGGGGCTGCACAGCATGGGCATGGCTATGTCCCCATCCCAAGTAAATGGGGAAACAGTGTTTCTGCCCCGCAGGGACATATAGGGGTAATTTGCCCTTGATCTGCCCCCGGGGGCGCAGAAAGCCCACTAGATTCCAGGGAAAGTTTTCTTTTCATAAATATAGGGATGGGGGCTGCCCGCCATGGGTATGCCTCCATCCCAACTAAAGGGGTAAACAGTCTTTCTGCCCCCCCCTGGGGGCCAGATTGGGGTACTTACCTACGATCTGCCCCTCTGAGGGGGTAGAAAGCCCATTAGACGCCAAGGATTTTGTTTTTTTTAAATATAGGGTTTGGGGTTGCCCAGCTTGGGCATGTCCATGCCCCAACCCCAAGTAAATAGGGCAGCAGTCTTTCTGCACCCCCTGGGGGCAGATGGGGGTAATTATCCCAATCAGCCCTCAAGGGGGGGCAGAAATCCCACTAGACGGCAGGGATTTAAAAATAAATATATATATATATATAGCTGCATACCATAGGCATTGTCATGCCCCCACCCCAAGTAAATGGGGCAACAGTCTTTCTGCATGCCCTGGGGGCAGATGGGGACAATTACCCTCAATCTGCTCCCACAGAGAGGGCAGAAAGCCCACTAGACTCTAGGGAAAGTTTTTTTTAATATAGGGTTGGGAGCTGCCCACCCCTATTTGGTTATGCTCCCATACCAACTAAAGGGGGCAACAGTCTTTCCAAGGGAATATAAAATCATAGAGGAATCATGGCACAAGTTCTTGCAGAAAATAAAACCTCCGGAACAAGAGGGAGGAAGACAAGAAGAGGTTGCAAGAGGAATAAAACAAGCTGGAACTCCAAGAGTAACGAGGAGCAAAAGAGGATCGTTTCACAAGTGATATCGCAAGACCACACGGTGATCAATTTATCGAACCAAATATTATTCCATGAAACACAAGTTTTTACGTAATGGACTCACTTTTTGTCCAGCAAGTGGATGGGATTATGCACAAACCAGAATCAATATCTATAAGTTCATTAGAAAACTAAAGTTGAAAAAGCTGTTTGAGGGAACAGTTAAGAACAAAGCTACCAGCCCAGATGACCCCCAAGAACCCACGGATATTTTAACAGGGAATGACCTAGCAGCTTTAAGAACCCTACATGAATTACAGGGCTTTCCAGTAACAACTTCAGATGACTCAGCAGAAATTGGTCTACAGTTTTTGGAACAAATTGATATTACTCAGAAAAGCGCAAAACGTCAGTTCAAAACTAGGTCCTAGTTCATCCCTAAAACTGCATTTGACATGATCAACAGCTTCCATGAGGTAGTCATCAAAGATCTGGACAAATTAAGGAATAAGGTCACAGACAAAAAGAAGGAGCGAAAACAATACAACGTAACCAATCAAGAGTGGAAAGGAATTCAGGCTTTGAAGGAGGATCAATCAATAGTTATCAAGCCCTCCGACAAAGGAGGAAACATCATTATACAGGACAAGGTGCAGTATCAGCAAGAAGCCCTACGACAACTAAGGGACGTACAGTGCTATGAAGTGATCACCAGGAGAGAATACAATATGAATATTCAGGCATTTCATAAATTAATCACGACCTGGAGACATAGAAGAACACTGGACCAAGATGAATACCTGTTTCTGAAAGTAGAGTATCCTGTCATTCCAACTTTTTATCATATACCGAATATAATATCCATAAAAACAATTCAAGACCACCGGGCTGGCCAATAGGATCTTCTAAGGGAAGCCTGCTAGAGAACACTTGTGTTTTTGTGGATGCTATTCTTTATCCATTTGTGCAAGGTCTAACTTCATTTGTTAAAGACTCCACGGACTTCATAAAAGTTATCGACAACATAACATAGGAAGAACATTTTCTACTAGTGACACTTGACCGTACCAGCTTATACACCTGCATCGACCACCATCAAGGTTTGGAGGCGGTCAAAACATTTCTAAGAGAAAGACCCTTGAAATTTCTGCAACACAGTGAAATGGTGTTGGTGTTATATCATTCTGCCTTCATAACAATATCTTTGTATTTGCAGATCAGCTGTATTTACATAAGCAAGGGACGGCCATAGGCAAGTGCTTCACCCCCAGTTATGCAAACTTTTTCGTAGGCTGGTGGGAGAAGCATGTTGCCTGGGCTAAGGCCAATGAGCGGTGGGACAATAAAGTGGCAGTGTGGGCCCGTTATATTGATGACATCTTTATTGTCTGGCGAGGTTCACACAAAGAAATAGAAGAATACATCAGTATCCTTATCGGCAATAGTTATAATTTACAATTTACTAGTAACATCAGCAATTCTGAGGTGGCATTTTTAATTTTTAGATCTATTGGTATATATTGACGGGGAACAACTGATGACCCAATTGTATCGGAAACCCACTGCAGGCAATTCAACCTTACATTTCACTAGCCAACATCCACGCTGTTTAATTAACAGTATTCCCTATGGAGAATTACTTCGCATTAAGCGCAATAGTTTTTTTTTTTTTGTCCTCATTCTGCCAACTCTCTTGCTGGTAGTACTCTTATCCCAATTACCGAAGCATGGAGAAGAGCCTTTCCACCCAAGAAGAATGCTGTTTCCGCTTCCATCCCTTCACCAGTGTGCCCGTAGCAGAGGGAGCCAGGACCAACAGCACTTTTGGCTTAATCATTGGACCTCCTGGAGCGCTGGCTCCACTCGACCAACAGTGCCCAGACTTTCTCCCGGCTTCTAGAGTCGCAGGCCATGTCAAACTCACTTGTGGAAATTATGTTTTTAACACAGTCAGAAAAGCAAGGAGGACTTCCGGACTTCCGGACTTCCAAAGCCTACAGATCTCCCGTCTCGCCAGGAGGATCGTGTAAAAAATAAATCTGGAGATAACAGTGTTTATTCGAGCTGGACCGTCCTGATAAAGCCCCAAAAATATAAGATTAGGGCTTACCTTGACTTGTTGACCGGTTACTTCCACCAAAAACTTACATATCTCAGTGCAGTAACAGGTGATATTCGAGCACTTCATAAACATATGGATATCATCCGCCGAAGGGTGCATACATCTTGGGCATACATACGAGTTTCCTGTAACTCTTGACAGCTTGGCTGGAGACCAATAGACTCTGTGAGTAGTAAAAAGATGGTTACGCTTAAGGGAAGCAGGTTTCATGACCGCTCGTAGAATAGCAAAAGAATCGAGCCAGACCTCTTTAGAGTTTCCACCCGCTAATTCTTCAGCCCAAAGCTTTGAAATATCCATGTCAAGGTCATCATCCACCTCTACCAAGGCCTGATACCACAGAGAAACTTCCTTTTTCAGAGGGCCTATTCTCATCGCCTGATCAAGCCAGGAATCTTCTTCCTCCTCTACCCAAACCTGCCTAGCCCCAGGAGGAGACTTGGTAATATTTAAATCTAGTTAATTTACCCCTGGTGCAATTACTCAGTACTTCCCAGCTGGCCAGAGATGAAGCAGTTTTGAGATCACCCCAATAAAGTAGCCCTGCAGATTTTAATTGCAGACTGAGCTGGTCTCTCAAACATTCAGGGGTTCCCGGAGAGACCCAAATCGGGGCCAGGGAGGAGTAATAGGGAATTCCTAGTTTTTTCCGGAAATACACCCAGGTTCTTAAGGCCCCCTGCAAGATCTTCAACCTCACCTTCTTGAAGTACTTCGGGTCCCCATGTTTAAAGAGAAAATGACTCTGCCCTTAGCTCAGTCCGCTTAACATTGCCCCAAAGAGTAATCCCAAGGGAGACCGGTCAACTTTATTTGTCAGCATACGAAAATTCTTAAAATGAAATGCGTGACCGTATGCCAAGAGATCCGGAAGAGCCAGCCCCCCCTTCTCCAGCCTCCTCCTCAACTTTTTCCAGGATATCCTAGGTCCTTTAGAGGACCAAATAAAACTGCCAATCTTCCCCTGAAGTTTAGCTATATCTTCTTTATCAAAAGTTAAGGGGATAGAATTAAAAAGGAAAGTAATTTTAGGGAGGACAATCATTTTAATTAGATTAACCCGACCATATATATTTAGGGGTAAATTCGCCCACCTAACCAAAAGACTCCCAATCTCTTGACTTACTTTTTTCCAGTTAACTCTAGAAACATCATCCAACTTCTGCGTAATTATAATACCCAAATAGCGCATTTGGGCCTTAGCCCCCAAGCTTTGCCTAGGCTGATTCCACTCCATGATTTCGGTTTTCCCGCTATTCACCTTATAACCTGAGATCCTACCAAAGGTTTCTGCCTTGGCCATTAAATTGGGGTTTGCCACCTCTGGATTAATGGTATAGAGTATAAGATCGTCCGCATACAGAGCCAGCTTTGCCACCAGGCCAGCAAATTTAAACGGAAAGATGGTAGAATCCGCTCTGATCAAGGAAGCAAACGGCTCTATGTAAAGGTTAAACAAAAGCGGGGACAAGGGACACCCCTGCCTCTTACCTCATGTGATATTGAACCAATCTGATGACTCCCCATTAACCAAAACCCTAGCTCTAGGCAGATGGTACAGATTTTGAACAGCCCTCACCATATTCTGCGGAAACCCAAAAATCTTTAAAGCATCCCAAAGGTAAGGCCAGTGTACTTGGTCAAACACCTTTGCAGCGTCTACAGCTACTGCTGTTACAGGTAAATTCTGGGTTTCCGCCAAATCAACAACCCCAAGCATCAACAAGCATTTGCAATGCAACAGGTCTCGCATTAGTTAGAGTTAGAGTTATTGGCATTGTAATGACAATATTGTCGATATGTTTTTGTTTGTAGTGTAATGAATGTATTTTATAGATAAAGAGCTACAGGTATTTGTGGAGTAAGTATGTGGATTTATAACTGTAATGTTAGAGTTAGCGATGGTGGCAAGAGGAGTAGGTAGCAGTAGTGTGCAGTGTTTGAGTATTGTAATGAATAGTTGACGTGATGATAAAAGCATTTGTAGCATTACCAAGGGTAGCAATAATGTGGAATGACAGTTGTGTTAGAGAAGCAGTTGTAGTACTGTGTAGAGGTGTAAGAAGTAGTAATGTGTTTTGAGTATAGTAGTGTAAAGTGAAGTATATGTCTTTTGAGTGTTCTAGGCATGAGTTGTGTTTATAGTAACAGGTGCAGTACAATTGTTTCGTATGTTACATGAGTTGACCTGAAACAATGGGCTAATGTTGTAACAGCGAAAGCCCCATGAAAATTTAAGAAGCTACACACTCAAAATAAAACGCTGCGGTATGGGCAAGTAAAAGCGCCAAGAAGATCTGAAAAGGCACTTAAAAAAGAATAAACCGCCATGATGTGCTGAAGCGGGAGTGTGATGAAGATGGAAGCAGGCACATTGCAGACAGTGAACGCAAAACAACCAGGAAATAACGGACAGATGCGGCTAAGGCTCCTTCCAGTCTGGCCTTCCCCTGTTTGCAATTTAACTAAAGGTTTCACGGACATAAAAAAAGTCGCAGCATTTGGTTTACAAACCACAACACTTTGCTTTTAGCATAATTCAGGACGAACAATAGATGGTGCTATAGATAAGATTAAGAAACTTACCTCCCAGACAGTAAACAAAGTGCTGGAGGGCATGTGTCTGCCTCGTCTGAAGTATCTAGTTAGGCAAACGTTTACTAGCCGGTGACTTTGATATTACAAAGCGTACTGAGGATGCCTCAAGGGTGGATTACAGCTTCTGCATACATCAAAAATTGCGTACTGCTACGTAAATGCATCCTATGTGACCCTAGCTGTGTTCTTTGTAAGCACTATCGTGTTAGCATTAATAAAAAGCAACTAAGAACAATAAGGCAGATGTGGCCTGTGGCTGTTTCCCCCTGCTTTTTAGTATGCTAGCTATTGTATTTATATATGCTATAACGCTAATATCACTTGGACTTGGAGAATACTGCATATAGATAGCTGATAAAAAACACCATCTACAACTAGACTAAAAAGGTCTAAAAAGGCACGTATGAAAGTATAAACTGCCGCAATGCGCTAAAGTGGGAGCGACATGAACATGGAAGAAGGCACATACTAAACAGTGAAACAAAAGCGACCAAGAAGTAACAGGCAGATGTGGCCTCTGGCTGTTGCCCCCCAGTCAGTATAAAGCGCATACACACATGTGGCACAGCACATCAGGCGCACACAAGTACACCTGTTTGTACATTACTGTCTGTAAAACATTGCAGAAGCGACCGGTAACAATTGGTAGATGCCCCCCTTTAACTGTTTCTCTGTGTGTAGTGGTAGAGATTGTATTAATATATGCTATAGCGCTAATATCCCTGCAGGTTTTAAGCACTGCATATAGGTACGTAAGAGAAAACACCAGCCAGAACTGTTCCATGAGTTGACCTGAAACAATGGACTAATGTTGTAATAGCAAAGGCGCTATAGAAATTTAAGAAGCTACACACCCAAAATGGGACGCTGCGGTTTGGGCAAGTGAAAGCGCCAAGAAGAGCTAAAAAGGCACCTAAAAAAGAATAAACCGCCGTGATGTGCTAAAGTGTGAGTGTCATGAAGATGGAAGCAGACACATAACAGACAGTGAACGCAAAAACAACCAGGAAAAAACGGGTAGATGCTGCCTTTACCTGTTCCCCCTGGCAAGTATGGAGCTCTTGCACTTATGGAGCATAGCACATCACGCGCACACAAGAACCCCACGTTATACATTGGTGGCCGCAAAACATTGCAGAAGCGACCAGTAACGATTGGTCAGATGTTGCCTATGCTTGGTTCCCCATGGGTAGTCTGAGAGGTTTTTTCTTTATGTATGCTATAGTGCTAATTTCAATGATAATTTATAAAGCCCTGTATATAGGTAGGTGAGGGAGAACACCAGCCATAGCTGTAGCATGAGTTGCCTTGATACAGTGCCTGGTGCTGGTAAAGTAAAAGCGCCATAAAGTTCAAAAAATCACAAACCTAAAATAAAGCGCCGCAATTTTGAAAAGTGAAAGCAGCAAGAAGATGTAAGAGGCTGCTACGAAAAAGTTAATCGCCATGATGTCTGAAAATGGAAGCGCCATGCAAAAGGAAGAAGCCACACACCGTAGAACACCAGCCATAACTGTAGCATGAGTTGCCTGGATACAATACCTGGTGCTAATAAAGCAAAAGCACTATAAAGAGACAAGAAACTACAACCCCAAAATGAAGCGCTGCGGTGTGGGAAAATGAAAGCGGCAAGAAGAACTAAGAGGATGCTACCAAAAAGTTAATCGCCATGATGTGTAAAAATGTACGCGCCATGAAAATGAAAGAAGCCACACACAGTACTACACCAGCTAGAACTGTAGCATGAGTCGACTGATACAATGCCTGATGTTGGTAAAGCGAAAGCGCTGTAAGATCTAATACCACAAACCCAAAATGAAGCCCCGCGACTTGGCAAAGTGTAAGCAGCATGAAGATGTAACACGCAGCGACCAAAAAGCTACTCGGCGAGATGCGGTAAAATACAAGCACCACGAAAAACGAAGAAGTCACACACTAACAAAACAAAAAAAGGGCCGCGATTTGTGAAAGTGAAAGCGATATGTAAATGTAAAAAGGCACGTATCTAAAAATGAAACACTGAGGTTGGTTAAACGACATGCGCCATGGAGAGCTAACAAGTGATATACCACAGCATAGACGCTATGGTCTATAGGAGAACGCAGCGCCGCAGTTTGTAAAAGTGAAAGCGAAATAAAGATGTAAAACATTTTTGTGACAAACGTTGCGCCGCTGCTTGTAAAAGCGAACAACATACAATAAACGCCATGTAATGTAAAAAGTTACATACCGGAAAATGCAGCGTAGCTGCTATTGTCCCGGAAAGTATGTGGATAAAATAGTACTGAAGCAACATATACATTGAAGCATGTTACGCCGCGAGTGCAAAATCCAGTCCCTATGGGCGAGCCAAAAAGGAGACAGGGAGGGAACAAACAAGCGTCACTTGCAATGAAAAGCGAGCGTTCAGCATAAATTGTGACGCGCGCCAATCAAAAGCATGGGTGGAGCTTCCACCCCACTTCCGACAGCAACCCAACGACAATAGATCTCGCAGAGCGAGCAGCGCATGCGCTGCAACGCTAGGCGAGACCTAAAAAGGTAAGCTCGTTAAGCTGCCTCCCAGGGATACAACCTCTTTGGTCCTGATGGATAACCCCCTTGATGACCTGGGCGACCCTAGAGGCTACTATCCCTGAAAAGACCTTATAGTCGGAATTCAAAAGAGATATTGGCCTATAGCAGTGGTTCCCAATCTGTGCGCCGCGGCACCCCGGTGCGCCATAAAAACTAGCCAGGGGCGCCGCAAACAGATGTTCACCAAGCTCACAGTTTGGGAACCTCTGACTGATACACAATAAGGGTAATACCAGCGGTGGAGGGCAGGATGCTTCAGACACAGATTTGTAATCGGTGGCAGGTTTGTTTATTCTTGCAGTAATGCAGGTCAAAAGGCGCGGGGAACTGGAGTTCAGGAGAAAGTTAAGAAATCCCACACGCCTAGCGAGTGCACAGTTCCCCTGCTCCCAGGGACCACTCAGCAAGGAGGGAGGAAGCCTTGCATAACACTCCTACAAAAGGACGGAAAAGTGCAAGCACTGCAGCACCTTGATTAGGAGTTCAGGCAGAGCCTTGCTGGGGAAGAGGACGGGGCCTAAGTGGGACACACAAGGTCTGCAAGTTGGTTGACAGGATTTAGGTCGAAGGTGTTACTTAAGAAGGAAATAAAACGTCCTGCGGCGCTGAAAGCAAAACTAAACATTTGCAGACAACATGCTTTTACACACAACGGCCCCTTGATAAATAATGATTCACAGTGCTGGTGCAGCCTTGCAGGCACAAGCGGGCAGGCGAAAACTCATGACCACTAGCCGTGTTCTCAAATTTACACATATAATGGAAAAGATCTCAGTCTGTTAATGTACCTGCTGCTAAGAGCTGTGCAAAACCTGTGGGTCATAGAGAGTTTGGAAAGACTAATCCTGGATTAGAATGCAAAAGATGTGCAGTTGCTTCCCTAATTTATGGCTTGAGAACAATACTTGTCTATGTCTGCTGCTATTCGTCATTAACGTGACATTTGATATTTGTTTTATCCATGTCCTCAATGCAAGGATCAAGTAGTATGTGCTGCCCTCAGGGTGTAGCCCCACCACCCCTCACTGATCTCCACTTCCTGACATGCCACTGACTATTGTACTTTGTCTTTGCCTTCATAATTTTCTATTTTGCAAAGTTTAAACACAATGGGGTTGTGCAAGGACAGTGATTGCCTTTCGATCTTCAGTTGAGTCCTGTGCACTCAGACACATCCAGCATTTCGCTCCCCATGTGTGCCACCGATTGTTTTGAAACAACCCTCTTGTTAGATTTTGCACAATGTCACCGTAATTGTCCAAGGACATTTTTTGTCTTGTATATGTCACTGCTTTGAATGTCCTGTTCGAACAAGCCATGCTTTTTATGCCTCCCGGACTAGACTGATGCAAAACAAATGGGCTGCAAAAGCCTCGTAAATTGAAATGTACATTATTACAGTGTAGTTTACTTATTGAATCATAATATAGTTTCCAGCGTTATAATCAACCTCTCCAATCATGCATCTGTTGGTCCTGGGTTGGCCTTGATGCAGGCAGCACTGTGCTCACATGAATATAGAAGTCTATCTTTGACTCTCCGCAACTGCTTGCTCTGTAGACTCAGTGGAAATGATATAGCAACGCTTATTGTGCAGTGTAGTAAACAAGGCATGGTGGGACACTGATAGCAGGACAGGAGCACAACAATAATCAGAACAGCAAAACTTTAAGTACTAAGGCAGCAGGGGGAAGCTTGCTCCAGATTCCATGGCTGGCCATGCACACCATAATGCTGACAATGCACATTTCAGATCTGCCAGCACATATGAGAGGGTTTCCAATGCACATTGCTGGGCCGGCACTGCCAATCATAGGCCTATCCAGTGCATGTAACAGAGCCCCCAGTGCACACTCCAGGTCTTGCAGTGCATCCAAGGAATATAAGGGCTGCCTTGCGCTCTGCATGATCTGAGTGCCCCTGGTTTGGGAAAGTGCAGCCATGCACCACTCTATTATACACATATCCATTGTGCTTTACCGGCACAAATTATGAAACACACAATAGCTGCACACTTACACCTAGCGATCATGCAAAAGGTGCCAATGAGAATAATTTTTTTAATACCCCGCCCATCTCCATCCCATTTGGTTCCCAAGAGTGAGCCCCACATCAATCATTATAATACCTTCGTCGGCTTCATCCCAATTATTTTCAGGGAGAAAAATGGAAGTACTCCTGAGGCTGGGTTTACATCCCCCCCACCCGCCAAAAGAAAGTAACATATTGGGGAGCCGCAGCCAACGGCCAATAGAGCAAGGGAGCCGTGGGTTGAAAAAGTTTGGGAACCACTGGCCTTTAGGAATCCACTTCCAGTGGGTCCTTGTTTAATTTCAAAATTAAAGTAACCGTGGCCTCGGCCCATGACCGCTGGACTATTTCACCTTCAATATATACAGCGTTAAATAGGCATTTCAGCACTGGTACAATAATGTCGAGGAGTTTAGAATAAATCTCAACTGGGAGGCCATCCGGCCCAGCAGCCTTCCCCCCTGCCATCTTCCTGATCTGTGCCCGGACCTCGTCCTCCGTGATCTCGGCCTCTAAGAGTCTCTTTTGGTCATTATTTAAACTCGGAAGCTCAATCTTCTCTAACCAGGCCTCTATGCTCTCCTTCCCGGGCGATATATCATCACTGTATAGACTACACATATATCTACGGGCCTCAGCACATAATTCCAGATTGGTATCCAATAGAGCTCTCGTTTCCGCATCCCTCAGGTTTCGAATAAAATTTCTAGACTTATCTGTTTTTCCTTTCCAGGCCAGAAGCGAACTGCACCTCTCTCCATATGAGAAATGTTGCAACTTACTTACTCTCCACCTGTCCAGTAATCTTTTGTCAAGTTGCCTCTGATATTCCGCCTGGAGATGTTCTAGTTCTTTGCTAAGAAGAGAAACTCTACTGGAACTCTCCAATGATGCCTTTTGGAGATCACATTCCTTACCCTTAATCTCGTTGATTTGCTACTCGTCTTGCCGCTTCAGGGCCCGCCTCTTTCCCACCATTATGGAACTAACTATTGCCCTTAAAAATGCTTTGAAAGCATCCCAGATGATTTGAATTTTAGCTGAACCAATATTAGCCTGAAAAAAAACAGTAGCCTTATCCCTTATACTTGATACCACCCTCTCGTCTAACAAAATAGTCCTGTCTAAGGTCCACCTTTTCATACCAGGTTTATAATGATGACTAAGGGACAAGAAAACTGCCGAATGATCTGAGAGAATGGCGGCTAGATGTTTAGCCTCTTCGACCTCGGCTAATAGATCCTGGTCTATCAAGAAGTAGTCGATGCGGGAGCGGTGGCCATATTTTTTACTATAGAAAGTGAAGTCCCTTGCTCCCCCCATCTTGCTTTGCCAAATATCAACCAAATTAAACTCGCAAATCATGTTTTTCAAGATTGCCGAAGTTCTAGGGGGACTGACATATTTAACTTTAGAAGTTCTATCTAGAACCTTATTTCGAACTATTTTAAAATCTCCAAGTATTACCGGAGCAGTAGCCTGCAGGAGGCACAATTAGAGCTTCATTAAAGCTTCTGGAGAATCATTATTAGGACCATAATAATTGGCACACACTAGTGGCATCCCCTGTATCATCAAGTTAGCTACCAACCATCTGCCGGAAAAGTCCGATTCGTATTTTACCAACTTTATGCCAGAGTTGTTTCTAATAATTAAGGCCACACTCTTGTGCAGCCTCTCTGATCCGAACAGACTGCTTCCTGGACCCAGCCCAATTTATTGAAAAAAGGCCTACACTCCTCCCGTTCCAAATGAGTCTCCTGAAGCAGAATAACATTCCCCTCACTATTCTTGAGAAATTCAGTCACCCGGGCCAACTTCTTCCTGGACCTCAAGCCATTAACGTTCCAGGATATGAAGTGAACAGGGTTTGGTCTGCTCATCTTCAGATTTCAACCCCCAGCCCCCTTAACCCCCTTTGACCCATCATCGTAATGTGCTACCACCCAAGCGAGGATCAAAGAACCCGCCAAGACTAGAACCATACAGGCATGTGACAGAACTAGGACATATTTTTCTATTTTTTCCCCTTGCTCCCACCACCCAGTGCACCCCACCACCCACCTCGGGGAACCCCCTTTCCTATCCCTAGGCGATGTCATTAAGCGCAATAGTTCTACAACTGCAAGCTATGAACAGGCAAAGAATGAGGCATTATCTAGGTTCGAAATAAGAGGGTATCCAAAAAGATCCTACAAACAGCTACCAAAAAAGTTAATCTACATGACAGGCGTCAGTTGTTAATGCAGAGAGTGAGAAAGGATGAGGAGGATGTGGTGACTAGGTTGATCTTCACCTTCTCCGCAGATTCTGGCGAAATAAGGAAAATTTTAGCCAGACATTGGAACATTCTTTAATCAGATGTAGTAATTGCCCATCTAGTTCCTCCACATCCAAGTGTGACTTATAGAAAAACACATCATTGAAAGACCTACTTGTACATAGTCATTTCTTGAGCAAAATCATAGAGAAACCGAAAGTAATGTTTTTTTTCCCTGTATGAAATGCAAAGCATGCAGTAGAAGTGTCAAAATCAGGGATTACCTGGTACCGAGCAGAGAGACCAGAAAACCCATTACTAAGTTGCTCAACTGTAATACCAACTTTGTTATCTATTGCCTGCTGTGTCCGTGTAAGCTGCTATACATGGGCAGCACGGTACACCAAGCTAAAAAGAGAGTATTGGAGCATATGCGGGTAATCACTAATCAAGACAATAGCTATCCAGTGGCGAGACACTTTGCTTCTCTCCACAAGAGCAACAGTAATCTCATAAATTTTTACTGTATTGATCAAGTGCCTATTCCCGAGAGAGGAGGGGATAGGGTGAGAATTTTACGCCAATTGGAATCCAAATATATTATAGAGTTGAGGACCCTTACCCCACATGGTCTGACCAGTGAAGAGGAAATGTGGGTTCATATAGGTCAACAAATAAATGCAACTCTAATTTCACCTGTCTTTATAATCCATTTTTTTTTTATCAACAATTCCCTTTACTTTAGATTTTGTTAAAATTTTCTTACAATATTAGATTGGTAGGATGGGACGAGCACATAGTGACCAGTTAGGGTGGTGCACTTAGTTTATTAATTTCTTGTCATTTTTTCTTAACATTGGGGCAGTCTTTGAATTTTTAGGATGTTGTTTTCTGGTATCTAATGTTGTTTGGGAAAAGATAGTAAGCACGCGTACTTTATATTAGGTATTTGCTAGATTTGTACAATACAATGAAATAGATCTAGTTTATGTAAGGTTTACAATCTCTGTAGGCATCATTATGAATTCCATCGCGTAAGAGTTATTAAACACTGCCCATACAGGGCTTAATTAGATAGAATTTTCTATTAAAAGTGCAACAAGTTAGAGGTATCGGGATATTCGATACTTTATAATCTCTTTGCCAGATCTATGTGTCAGAATGAAATCAATGAAGTTGGTGTAATTTAGCACTGCCCATCAGGGTGAAACTATTCCATCAATGTAATTTAAAACATAGTGAGTTTAGTGATCGATTGTGCTTCGATCTATCCAACTTTAAAATACAAGGAAAGCATAAGAAGTATGTGCACACCTTTTGCGAGGTATGCGCTAGATATGTACTGTACAATGAAATAGATCAATTTGCGCAACTTTTATAATCTCGGCACGCATTTTAATGAATATATTTGTCCATATCCTGTTTAGCACTGCTCATACAGGGCATAATTACGTGGAATTCTCCATGAATCGTGCAGTATGTTCAGGGACATTGATGTACCTGGTATTCTGAAAACCAATACTATCAGGATTGATTTGGATTTGATTTATTTAACCTGAGATGTGATTATTATTACAGAGATCTCTGAATACGTTACCATTCTAAGATGGCCGAGCTGTCATATATTTTCGCGTTCTATGTGTATATTCCACAGTATTAGTCCAATCTTTGTTACACTGATGAGGAAGGCGGTTTCAAATAAAAACACACGATTTGTAATGACCGCTGACATTGACAAAGGCCGCCATGGCCGAAACGCGTTTGTCAGCAAAGGTGATACAATAATCATCTTTGATGGACTCCTGAGTGCGCTACTTACTTTGCTACGCAAGGACTCGTATTTTATATATATATATATATATATATATATATACATATACATATATATATATATATATATATATATATATATATATATATATCCACGTCGTAAATCTTCGTGACAGAGAGCCCAAGACCCAGACCACATGATAATGCGTCATCAAACCTCTCTTTCATTCAGTAGGTATTGATCATAATGTTCGTAGGAAATGCGCACTGCAAAGTTAACATAGTAGTTTGTCCAGCATAAAGAAAGAAGAGAGGATTTCCTACGAAAAAATCTAACTGGAGAAGGACAAGGGATTGAGCAGGAGCACTGGTTTTCCTGCTTGCAATTTTGGAGGTTTTGGAGTGCACAAAGGAGAGGTAGAAACAAAGCAGGAGCTTTTATTATGAGGCTGATTTTATGCAAATTGCATCGTGAAATAAGCAGCTGTAAAAACGTAAAAACGAACTGAAATGTAATGAAGCAAGCTGCTGGACAAACTACTATGTTAACTTTGCAGTGCGCATTTCCTACGAACATTATGATCAATACCTACTGAATGAAAGAGAGGTTTGATGACGCATTATCATGTGGTCTGTTTTGAAAGGAGAAGCACACCTGTGACCAAGGCTCTGAATGAGTTGAAACGCGTAAGGGATGAAATGGCGACTGCTGCATTCTCCGTTACAAAATTAAAGCACCTTTTCCTCCAAAGTGGTGTCGGCGTCTTCTTGTATAAGAAGTTTGGTTGGATATATATATATATATATATATATATATATATATATATATATATATATATATTCAAAAACTAAAGCGCGTCTCAAGTTTTCAAAGACAACAAGCCTTGGCCCATATTTTCTTCAAGCGTGATATTTATATACAGCAAAGTCACCCTACGCATTTCGGAGCGTCCGCTCCTTGCGCACTCGTGAGCAAGGAGCGGACGCTCCAAGCGCGTAGGGTGACTTTGCTGTAAATAAATATCACGCTTGAAGAAATATGGGCCAAGGCTTGTTGTCTTTGAAAACTTGAGACGGCGCTTTACTTTTTGGATTTACGAGGGTTGGCGACCCTGCCACGGCCCGCCATTACAAGTGGCGCGGGTTCTATCGCTAAGCTACTGTTGGATATATATATATATATATATATATATATATATGCTGCACACCATAGGCATTGTCATGCCCCCACCCCAAGGAAATGGGGCATCAGTCTTTCTGAACCCCCTGGGGGCAGATGGGGGAAATCACCCTCAATCTGCCCCCGAGAGGGTAGAAAGCTCACTAGACTCTAGGGAAAGTTTTTTTTTTTTTTAATATAGGGGTGGGAGCTGCCCACCATGGGCATGGTTATGCCCCCATGCCAACTAAAGGGGGCAACAGTCTTTCTGCCCCCCTGGAGGGCAGATTGGGGTACTTACCCCCGAATTGTGATGGAAATCCACAAAATTCCTAACACCCAGCATTGCCCCACTTGTGTCAATAAAAACGCTGTGCCACTTGTGTGGTTGAGCTTAGTGCCCGCGACAGGAACAGATCAAACCAAGGTCAATAGGAGTCCCCACGCAATGCCTCCCATTGACTTTGGTTTGATTAGAGAAATCCCTTGAGAAGTTTTGGGAAACAGCGGAGGGTAAAAAATCATTGGAAGAACTGGAAAAAAGACTTGAGAAGCATGAGAATGAAATACAGCTAAAAAAGTAAAGAAGTTTAACAGAGACAGGATTGATTATGCCTCAGGTAGAGTCTACACCTTCGCACGTCGCTTTGACTCCAATTATAAAAAACAATCCATGGAGCAAATTCAGCAGCAAGACCAAACAAGAATGTCCAGTGCGGAAAGCTCTGAAGTGAGTTCGGGGGACGAAGGAGCAGCACTTGGAAGATCAAGGATGGGTTTTCCCGGGGAGATGCGACTGTTGCGCATGACGACAAGGGAAGAGGAGCTCCATCACCCCCAACCGCACTGGAAGAACGAACAGAACAAGGCGCAGCAGGAAGAGGCAGGGGAAGAGGAAAAGGAAAGAAGGGGAAATAACAAATAAAGAATCGGCAATGGAAGACAACCTTGTGATCAATCTTTCCAGCAAAAAACTGAACATTAAACACATGAACCTACTTAATAAAGGACTAACGTTTTGTCCTAACTCTGGCATGGATTTGGCATCTACGCGTGTAGATCTTTATAAATTTTGCAGAAAATTAAAATTAAAAAAATACTTTATGAATAGATCTACCCGTCTCTCAAAAATAGAGCTTGGAACATCACTCACGAATCTTACAAGTGAAGACATTGAGTCCATGAGAACCATACAGGATCTGATGAATGAGGAAACTCAGCAAGAATCTATGCCAGATAATGCAACAGCAACTGATGTATGTGTGGCTCTAGGCATTGAGACGAACATGTCCGCCAGGAGTGGATGTAAAGGAAAATCAAAGTTTTGCCCACAGTTACCACCAGGCAACAGGGTAGATGTCTTTCAGGAACTTGTGGCAGAAGACCTGAGGGACATCTATGTTAAAGAAAAAGAGCATTATAATCCGACAAATACCAACATGTCAAGGTATGACTGGTGGGCACTGTCAGATCTCCGACAAGATATAAGTATAATCATCAAACAATCCGACAAGGGTGGCAATGTCGTTGTGATGGACCGGAATAAATATCTTTTAGAGGTCAGAAGACAGTTGGGAGATGCCACCAAGTATGAAAAGTTGAAATCTAATCCCACCAACGACATTAAAGTGATCTTCCATGAGAAATTAAAACAATGGCATGGAATAGGCGTAATTGATGATGATGAATTGCGTTATCTAAAGACAGAGCACCCAATCCTGCCCACTCTGTATGTACTGCCCAAAGTACACAAGAGCTTAGAAAATCCTCCTGGGCGACCAATTGTGAGTTCATGTGGCTCATTACTCGAAAACACCTCGAGGTTCATTGATATTTTCCTCTTCCCCTATGTTGCTGATCTTCCATCATATTTACGAGACTCAATGGATTTCCTCAATAGAATTAATAACACTCATTGGAAACCTAATTACATCATGGCCACAATTGATGTGGTTTCATTATATACCTCCATCATTCACACAGACGGTCTTAAGGCATGTGAGTATTTTTTGAGATCGAGATCATTGAGTTTATTGAGCCATACCAACATGCTCCTCGAAATGATGTCCTTTTGTTTGAACAATAATATCTTTGTATTTGATGGAAAATTCTACAGGCAAAATCAAGGGACTGCCATGGGGACATCATTTGCGCCAACATATGCCAATCTCACCATGGGCTTCTGGGAGACAGAATGCTTGTGGTCAGAAAGTAATAACATCAACCTGGAGAGGGTGGTGCTCTGGGTCCGTTACATAGATGACCTGTTTCTCATTTGGGAAGGAGAGGAGGAAGAGTTAAAATGTTTTTTGTCATCTTTGAACGTCAACTCACTCAACCTTCAATTCACGTATACATACAGTAGAACTGTGGTGGATTATTTGGACATAAGGGTCTACATTGAGAATGAGAGAATGTGCACCATCCTCTTCCGAAAGACCACATCATGCAACAGCATTCTGCACGCTAACAGCGCACATCCAAAAGCCCTTAAGTGGAGTATCCCCTATGGAGAGTTCCTGCGGGCGCGTAGGAACTGCTCTGAGGAGGAGGAGTTTATTAAACAGATGTCTATAATGATGGTTCGTTTCCAAAGAAGAGGTTATCCTTTGATGGTCTTAGAGAATGCACGGGAAAGAGCAACCAATGCCATAAGAGAGAACTTATTGTTACCCAAGAATATGAAAATGTCGTCTGAGTTGAATGTGGAACCAGTGAGATTCATTACAGATTTTAACAGCTCGAATCAGAAGGTGAAACAGACGCTCAATAAACATTGGGGTGTCCTTAAGAAAGATCAGGAATTAAAACCCTTCATCAAACAACAGGCCAATGTCACCTACAGAAAAGTACCCTCACTAGGGGGATTATTGACACAAAGCTACTTCTCCAACAAACCTGTATATTTACAAAAAACAACTTGGTTATCACAGAAGGGCTTTGTGAAATGCGCAAGATGTAAAGCCTGTAACTATGGCCGCAATATGACAGAAGTCATGACCATTCAAGGTTTGAAAAAAACAATCAAGGAAAGGATCACGTGTGAAACCACCCACGTGGTTTACCTTTTGGAATGCAAATGCGGCCAAAGATATATTGGAAGTACAGTGAATAAACTAAAATTGCGCATTCTACAACATTTGCGAGCCATATTGAACAAGGACTTTGCGTATGTGAT
This sequence comes from Calotriton arnoldi, assembly GCA_963921515.1. Classification (NCBI taxonomy): domain Eukaryota; kingdom Metazoa; phylum Chordata; class Amphibia; order Caudata; family Salamandridae; genus Calotriton; species Calotriton arnoldi. The sequence goes on from CAWUFW010016582.1 coordinate 250,529, forward strand.
GGCCAAACATATCTGGAGAGAGCATGAAGGGATTTTAGACAAAAACACACTCTCGTACTCTGGTATTGAACATATAACAACGAATATCAGAGGGGAGACAGAGAGTTGTTATTGAGACGTGCAGAATCAAGATGGATTGTCAATTTGGGTACAGAGATGCCGTGGGGCCTGAATGCGGATGCGGAACTATACACCTTCTTGTAACAATGTTTATCATTTAACCTGCCTTAGACGTGTTTTAAAACTTGGTATCTTTGGGTTTTAAGTGTACCGCAATTTTAATCAATGGGCCCAGTTATTGTGTTTTATCTCCCTCCTTCTGACAATCTCTCTTTTTATAACTTTTTATCACCCTATTGAGCACTGCAATGTGCAATTGTTGCATTAGGTATTATTCCTTGAAATGGCGAGCAAGTTGATCATTTAAGGGCTTATATTTTCAAGTGAATAATGATGAAGTATATCTGAACATAATTTTTTCCACTAACAGACATTAATGAAGGAGTTTCACTCCATTATATATCGATCAGCAATGTATACATCTGATAATGTGGATTTCAATGGTCCAGTGGAAAATTGTTTGGAATACTGGATGGAGGTCAGTTGAGGTAATATTATACAGAGTAGAATACGGAAAAGTTTCTACGAATAAGCACTAAGCACTTTATATTTATGGTGTAAATACATAGTACTGAAAGGCATAGTAAGTTAAGAGCGGGTTTTATAGAACCCATTTTTTTGAATATAATGCTTTTAGTGACCTCCTCGTTTTAGATCTTTTTAGATTTTTTCACTTGTTGATAGAGGACATTTGCACTTTGTACTTGTATAAGCACAGGCATTTTAGACCTTCCTGGCACTTCTCGCAGATTCTTCCCTGGAGCCCAGGAAATATGCACTTTGCACTTTTTGGTAGTGTTTGTCATTTTTATTAGTATACAAATTTGAATCCAAAAGCAAGAACATATAAATAAACTTGAAGCAATATAAGGGGTGTTATTAGAGATTAAATTAAAAGAGTAGCATGATGTTTTGGGAGAGATAGAATGATTACACATAATCGATATAATACTGAAAGTCTGGGGCTCTATTGATTATTAATAAGAAAATGACATAAATATGAAGGATTAGGTGGTGTACTTCACAAATTGATAACATGTATTTATTCATGTCACTTTGAGAAATAGTGAAAGAATGTAAAGTAAGATAAAGCTATTTTGTTTATGTCTAAACTATACATGATTCCAATTTTGAACGTGGCTCCTTTAAGAAATTGACCTTGTTTTTTAATTGGTGGTGGGGGAAATGAACTATGCTTCCCCTTTAAATGGACACGTTGTTAGCACACTTTGGACCCAGTAGAAGGCGCAAGCCGAAACGCGTAGGTCATCGTTTGTATGCACCCCTGCACTTAGCTTGTGAAGGCTTCGTATGAAGAGGCTCTTTGTTATAATTTATTAAAGCCCTTTTGTAGTCAGTTCCTGTAGTGCTGTGCTTCATTTTGCCCTGGTAAACGTGTGGAAAGCTGAGCCCGAGTGGAGGGCAACCATTTGGAGCAAATGTGCAAATATATATATATATATATATATATATATATATATATATATATATATATATTCAAAAAACTAAAGCGCGTCTCAAGTTTTCAAAGACAACAAGCCTTGGCCCATATTTTCTTCAAGCGTGATATTTATATACAGCAAAGTCACCCTACGCATTTCGGAGCGTCCGCTCCTTGCGCACTCGTGAGCAAGGAGCGGACGCTCCAACGCGTAGGGTGACTTTGCTGTAAATAAATATCACGCTTGAAAAATATGGGCCAAGGCTGTTGTCTTTGAAAACTTGAGACGGCGCTTACTTTGGATTTACGAGGGTTGGCGACCCTGCCACGGCCCGCCATTACAAGTGGCGCGGGTTCTATCGCTAAGCTACTGTTGGATATATATATATATATATATATATATATATATATATATATATGCTGCACACCATAGGCATTGTCATGCCCCCACCCCAAGGAAATGGGGCATCAGTCTTTCTGAACCCCCTGGGGGCAGATGGGGAAATCACCCTCAATCTGCCCCCGAGAGGGTAGAAAGCTCACTAGACTCTAGGGAAAGTTTTTTTTTTTTTAATATAGGGGTGGGAGCTGCCCACCATGGGCATGGTTATGCCCCCATGCCAACTAAAGGGGGCAACAGTCTTTCTGCCCCCTGGAGGGCAGATTGGGGTACTTACCCCGAATTGTGATGGAAATCCACAAAATTCCTAACACCCAGCATTGCCCCACTTGTGTCAATAAAAACGCTGTGCCACTTGTGTGGTTGAGCTTAGTGCCCGCGACAGGAACAGATCAAACCAAGGTCAATAGGAGTCCCCACGCAATGCCTCCCATTGACTTTGGTTTGATTCATTCCTGTCGCGAGCACTAGGCCCGGCCAAACAAGTGGGGCAACATTTTTATCTGTATCCTCAGCCTGGCGGCTGTCCCTACACCCTCAGGGGAGTGACAGTGCTCGTGCCACGAGTTGCCCAAGGTGGGTGAAACCTCACTCCTCATCCACCATGTCGTTGATCCCGGCTATTGAGCCTTTTGTGGTTGATGGTGCGCTGTCGGCTTTAGCGCCAAAGTGGAAAGACTGGACAGAATGCCTACAATTCTACTTTGAGGGGGCTGGCATGGCTTGCAAGAGGAGGAGGGCCCTACTGCTGCATCTAGGAGGGAAGGACATTTACAGAATATATAAAATGCTGGTGGAAGCAACCCCAAAGACATACGCCACACTACTGAATGCACTCAATGCTCATTTTGAGCCAATGGCAAATAGAGATTACGATTGTGTTGTAAGCTCTTCAGGAATCCGAGGAATCTCTAGACACTTTTCATGGCCGATTGAAAGAACTCGCAAGCACGTGTGGGTTCCAGGATGAGCAAGAAGAGATTTGCGGCCAGATCAATGAGGGGTGCTACTCCGCAAAGCTACGAGAAACAATCCTCCAAGAGTCTGGGAAATCCCTGCAGGACATTTTGATGCTAGGGCGGTCTAAGGAATTAGCGAAGGCTAGAGCTTCACATATGGAACCAGCCCTTCACCGACCTATCAAAACAGAGCAAGTCAACGTGACTAAGACTTGCCCAGCACCGACACCTCCAAAGCACCCCCAGGAGAAGAAAAAGGAATGCGGATACTACGGAGGGTCCCTGCACAAGATGAGTGACTGTCCAGCCAAAGATCCTGAGAAAGTGCGTGATGTGCAAGAGGCCCCAGCACCCTGCAACATCTCTGAAGTGAGAAGTTTCTTGGCATGGTGAATTTCTGCGGGAAGTTCATCCCAGACCTCACTGGTCTCACTCGACCCCTCAGAGAGCTCAACAAGACGACTGAATCCTGGCAATGGGGACCCAAACAAGAGATGGCCTTCCAACAGACCAAAGAAGAGCTATCGGCGGACACCACTCTGTCCTACTTTGATCCGAAGAAAGCCCCAAACGTAGGCGTAGATGTGAGCCCTCCTGGTCTCGGGCGGTACTGATTCAACAACAACAGGATGAAAGTTGGACCCCAGTAGCCTATGCCAGTCGGTCCCTCATAGAGACCGAGCAACGCTACTCACAAATTGAGCATGAGGCCATTGCAATACACTAGGCTTGTCGGCACTGCCATATCTATGTTTATGGCCACCCCTTTGTTGTATCCACAGACCACAAGCCAATCATACATCTGTTCCATGGGTCAGCATCCAAACAGCCACCCCGCATAGAGAAATGACTGTTACAACTACAAGAATATGATTATCAAGTTGAATACCAGCCGGGCTCCTCAAACCCCGCTGACTATCTTTCCCACCATCCTCGTGCTGCCACCTCGAAGGAAGAGGAAGAAGCTGAAGCAACTGAAGTGTTTGTGAGGTATGTTGCCAAACGATCTCATCCACTCCCACTGGCGCTTGACACCCTAATACAGGCCACCCAAAAAGATGAGTGTCTAAGGTGGCGATTCCAGCAATTCGCTCCAATGACTGGAATAGTCTGAAGAGCCACTTATCTCGAAGAACTCCAGAGGCAAAAGAGGTACTCGAATCACTATATAATCACTACTCCATGTCCAACAAGAACTGTTGACTGATGAAAGCGGTTGTCTGCTCTGGGGACCACGGCTGGTCATACCGTCAAACCTCACTTCTCAAGTAATGCAACTGGCACACCATGGCCATCAAGGCATGGTCAAAACAAAAATCCAACTCCATTCCAAAGTCTGGTCCCCAGGAATGGATGAAATGGTGGAGAGCGCCGTCAGGTCGTGCCACTGGTGTCAAGTAGTGGGTGCTGCAGAATAACCCCCTTCTGTAATCCCCAAAAAAGGACCTGAAGGCCCATAGGAACATGCAAGTCTAGACTTTGGCCATCTACCTGATGGGCGGCATGCCTTGGTCATCATTGATGATTATACAAAGTACCCGGAAGAGGAGATATTGGGATCTCAGACCGCTCTAAAAGTCATCGCCAAATTGGAGAAAGTTATTGCCACTCACAGGATAATGAAGGTTGTGAGGACGGATAGCGGTCCTCCGTTTCATGGCCAAGAGTTTGCGGATTACCTGAAGTTGCGAGGTATCCACCACCACAAAGTGACACTGAGATGTCCTGAGGCTAACGGAGAAGTGAAGAAGTTCATGCGGAACCTCTACAAGATAGCCTGCATAGCCTACGCTGACCACCAACCGATAAAGAAAGCAATTTATGGGTTCCTGTGTGAGTACAGGCAGACTCCCCATGTTTTGACACGTCATGCTCCTGGATATGCCAGCATGGGATGTGTATTCATGGATACCATTCCCCATCACCCCACGTGGGTTCCTGACCCCATAGAGGATGTCAAAGTCTTCAACAGGAGAAGGGCCACCAATGAAAGATCCAGTGCCCAACGAAGGGCCCATCAATTGGAAATCCAGCAAGGTGACCCTGTATACCTCAAGGACCGCTACCCTGGCAACAAGTCCCCTTTACCCTTTTAACAACATCCATGGGTAGTGGTATACTGCAAGGGCACAATGATCACCTCCCATCAAGGGAACTAAGAGGTCATGAGAAATGTTTCATTCTTCAAGAAAGTTCAGAATGGGGATGGATGGTGCAGTGAACATTTCTTCGAACCAGGCGTGAGTGATGATGACCATATACAGTTTCCCTCATCACCTCTGCAGGACGTCTCACCGGACTGCTCCCAACACAGTGATGAGATGCAGGTGATATCTAGTCTAACCCAGCAGTGTTTACCAGCGAGCGGGGAAGATGAACTCCCCTCCCTGATCATTTCCGGCCGCAGTGATTTCTCCAAGTACCAGCTGAGGGGTAACCCTGCACCATCATCTCGTTGGGCGGACTTCCTGGTTTGAGCTGGATGCTGCCCGAGGCCGGCGGCTGGGTAACTTTTGTATCATATTCATATCTGCTCTATTATAAGTTCAATTTGTTGTAAATATTGTTAAAGTTAGAGGGATGTAATGTACCACCTCACCAAGTTGGTGGGGTGGTTAAGGTGAAGACACCCATGTACGTGCGGGCTATGGACGAGTCGCGAGTGACGTAGGGACTCCAATATATAAACCAGGGACAGGGCTGCCTGGTAGTCAAGTACTGTACCTCGAGAATCAAAGACACTGTGTGGCATCCTCCTCATTTCAAGGGCCCACCAATAATATTTTAGCACTTACACCAACTGTAGGGCCAAACATTACATCATTACTTAATTAATATCTGTGTACTAATCTGTTTCATACTTATTTGGTTACTTGCTCCCTAGCTGCTCAGCCAGTGTGAATGTGATGCATGGAATGTTGGTGTGATGGTCTTGAATGGAATGTTTGGGTGCCTGGATGCTTGAGTGTGAAAGTTGGCGTATGGGCTGAGTAGCAGGCAGAGTGCTCCTGGTGGGGCTGTATCTCTACAACTCAACTACCTGTAACTGAACTCAATAAATCTACTCAAAACTACATCCTGGCTGCGGACTTCATCACTACAGATTTTTGGCGACGATTCTTGAAACGAAACCACGCGTATTTAAAAAAAAACAAAGGACTCTGAAACAAGAAATCTCTAAAGGAAACCTTCTGAAACTAAGAAGAATCCTCTACTTAGAAGTACAAGGCACGCCAGCCCCACCAGTGTCTTTTTCATCAGACAGCCAATTCCTGCTTGTACTTCATTGGGTCAAACGATTGGTTTTCCTTCTACTTTGACAGCTTGTGTGATCCTCAGCACTTGTCAGCGTACTGCCCGGCCTTGACACGCTTCTGTGGTCTACTAAATGTTCTTTCCAACCATTTTCAATCGACCTGCCACATCCTACAAGATTCACCCACTGCCTGTCGAGTTTCACCGTTTATCAAAGACTATGAGGCAAGCGTTTCAAGGTGCATGTTGTATTTCGCTGTTCAATCTTTAGGGAGAAAGTAACCAGATAAATACAATACAGGTTACAACAATCTGTGCCAAACGTATGTCACAAAATTTTGTCAGCACAGAGGCCAAGGTTTGAATGATCTTGTAGTCTTGTCCTTTTTTAAAAACATTGATGCCCTTTAGCTGACAGCGTGAACAAAGCTTGGACTGACCTCGGAGACATTTTTTTGATTTCTATTTGGCACTTTTTCCCAGCATGGATTATGTACAGCCTGGCGCTAATGAGTTTTCAGATTTATGCAGCTCATGATGTTGCTTTATCAATATTTTAACGTTACAGGAAGCCTCTTTCGTAAAGGCAGGTGATAATGAGCCAAAGCGAGGCACGGGTTCAGTAATGTGATCCAGGACATAACTGTGTTACTGCCTTAGCGGTGATCACAAACTAATTTACTTAATGAAGTAAGTTGCAACTTGATAGTCCATGTTTCATTAAAAGACGCCTCGCTATTTCTCATTACATGATCAAATACGCAGGACACGCTGAAACTCTCAAGTAAATTTAATGCATATGTGTTACCAATACATCTCAAAAAGTTGGCAATGTGGTAAACACATAAGTGATGATGTCACCGATGTTCTTAACCATCAGGTAAAGGTTGCTAAATCCCAGAACAGTGTGTGTCGGTGACAGCACCAACTCATAATATAAAAAAATCAGTTTCTGAAAAGTGTAATATCATTATGACATTTTTGGTCAAATTATTTATACAATTAAAATGTCAGGGCATATAAGTAAACAGAATTACTTATTCTGTACCAATATATCACTTAGCGCCCCCGCTAACACTGGCACCACCACAATCCTCACCATATCCAGCTCCATCTCGGGTGAATAGACTCAGGGTTACCGCCATACCTTGGGAATCAGTGACATGTCTGCAACCCGCCATATGTGATTGGGATAAAGGATCTGTGGTATCTCCCAGCAAGGGGGAGCTTATCTCTTCTGTGTTTTCTCCCCTCTCCCCTCACTGTTCTAATTGGTTCCCTCCCCTTATCACCTGGGGGCCTGTGATTCCCCTGGAATATTGAGCAGACAAGATTCTATGTGAAGCGCCTGGACTTGACACAGGATCCTTCAGCTCCTGCCCTAATCTCCCTTCCACTTAGGCTTATTCTAGCTACACATTCCACAACATGGAGAAGCATGGCATGATGCACACACAGCGTGAAGCATGTTAAGTGCAGTGCAGACATAATACACTGGCGGCCAACCTCACACGGGGTGCACGCCCCTATTCACCCACTGCAGGTAAACCACGCACATTAATAAGTGTATGCCATGCATTCCCGGTGAACTGTGATACTGCACCAATCCACTGTACCCTGAACATTTAAGTCAGTGGTGTCCTGCACCCCTGTGAAAATTGATATTGCACCGCCTGACTGCACCTGAAACATAAGTGACAGTTATTGCACCTTAAATACGCGTCTTCTTTTGAGTGCACGAGATTGGGGCCAACATATCCAAGTACTGTCTCAAGAAGCATTGCCGTTGACTGGATACTACCCCGATGCATGCCAGTAGAATCTACCTACTTGCTCCAGACTGTTTTGCCATATCATTCACTTCAACAGCATTCGCATCCACCTTTTGCCACCATGTCCTAACGCATTTCTCTCAAGTGATGATCTTTCAGTGAATCTAAGGTTTCTGCTTTGGAAGCAATGCTTTCTCCTACAAGCCACTTTCCTAGTCATCGGGGTGATGTTAGCTAGAGAATGGCCCCTTAAGAAGCCACCACTTGGAGGAAAAAACATGAGACATAAAATCCCTTTAATGAGGACTTGCAGATAACAATAGCACAGATGTAATAGAAGGGAGACCAACCATCCAATGACAACAAACGGGTATAAATGGAAGGTCTTGAATAACATTTAGCAGGAAGCAAACACAAGGTATTTAAACAGGTAGTAGAGAGTATTTTCAAGAGGCTAGGTGAAAACTAACAGTAAATTCCTGGGAGCTTTTGGTGAGTAACCAGCATTGTAGGTAGAGCCTTACTATAGCTACCACACAGGAAGAGCTTGCCTTCAAAACATTGAAGAAGAAGAACGCCATCTTGAAATGGGAAAGGTCCATAGAGAAACAACCAAAGGTGGCCTTAATGGGTTGGCAAATATAACTGTCAAGCCACGTCGTTAGCAAAGCCTTCCACTTTCCAGAATCTTCTGTCGTTAAAGGACCTTTCTGCCACTCTCTTTCCCCACATACTCGTCAACAAGGGAATTCCCCCAGTACCATTACTTAAAGCAAGCTGAATCCTTTGAGGTCCAGGAATCTGCGGACCATGCGGTATATGACCGGCAGCACTACCCAACAATCTTCTAGCAATTACAACATCCATTCTCCTACTCTGCCTAGCTTTTGCTAGGGTCAATGCACTCTGTGGTCATTCACAATCTCAATTACTTCACACAGTCCCACCAGTCGCACCACTCTTGCTCCTCAGCCAATACTTCTACCCTCCAGATTACCATCGCCCAAGCAAACTGTCCTATACTCACTTCAACAACTCCCCACAAATAAATGTGAAACTAACCTTTTCATATTGATAAAACCTCACTGAATATTTCCTCAGCTCATTCTAATTATGGAAAGCAGAAGCAGCCAGCAATAAGACATTCTATATCACTAACCACTTTGACTCTCAAACACTTTGACACAACACCTCATGGCCCCAAGAACCCCATCACATGAGGAGCTTTCAAAATCATGACACCTTTTATAACCTGCACATCGCATAGTAACGTAAGACTGTCAAGGGTAGAGAAATGGTTTTCTTCAACAAATCACTCCTACCTCTATGCTGTAGTGTCTGATCTCGTCCCTCAAATATCAAAATATCAAGCTGCTACAGTCTCCACTCCTTTTACTGCTCCTATTGTGGCTTTCTGTCACGTACACTACGCCATCTAATCCTTCCTTGAGAACATGCCACAATGGATGTTTTTCTCCCTATTCTTGAGGACCTCCAACCACCAGTTGAATACAGTTTTCCTAACATCTCTGATCACTTTCCTTATCACCCACTTCACCTCAGTCCACATGCAGGAGCGCACGCGTGTACACACACACACACACACACACACACTCTCTCTCGCTCTCTCATACCCACACACACAGCCCCCTCACTCCATCATCAGCCTTACATCACTCCTCCTTCCGCACATTAATGGCTGATATGTGAGCACTGTCTTGAAGTTGACACAGAACCTAGACCACTGAGCATCTTGAGGTCTACGAGAAAGTTGTCAGTGTCCTCACTGGAGCCCTGGATACCTCCAAACCATACTTCCAAAACCTAATGTTTATGTGCTTTCGCCCACTACAACATACCTGTACTATCAACACCTTAATCTCCCTACTACAAATGCAGATACTCATTCCTTTCTCTCTGCATAGATTTTGGTTACTACATCTCAGCTAAAATTACAATAATTTGAAGCATCCTTGTGTGCGAGGATGACAGTGGCCAGAGGGATCATGTATGCATTGAAAAGGGTGGGGCTGAGCAATAAGGTTAAAGGCACTCCTCAGATGAGTTTATAGCTTCCGAGGAGTCAGGTGCCAGGCTGACAGCTTCTGTTCTATCCATTAAGAAGGAGCAGATCCAGCGGAGAGCGGGTCCTTGGATGCCAATCTCGTGCAGGAGCTTGATGAGGATGGGGTGTGAAACTGTGCCAAATGCAACAGAGAGGTCCAGGAGAATGAGGGCTGCCATAAAAGAAAGAGACAAACCATGCTCACTATTTCTGAGCGGTGCTATCTGAAAACAAAGCATTATCTCAGAGAAATATCGCATCTTGCAGGGACTGTCCTGGCATCCCGACACATTTTGCAAAATAAAAACATGTCCCACTTTTGAGAGATGGTTGGGTGAGCACGCACATGTATCACTGTGCTGCGAAGGCTCACATTAACCTAGGCCCTCTCAGCACACCAGAAACCAAGTTGACTTGTTTAAAGTGTCTCCTGTTGTGCTGCCTGACCTCATTCATGCAGCACAGCAGAACTTAATGAGGGGTGAATCACCTCCGCAGAACCCATCACTCAAGGCCGGGATCATCATTTTTGTTTTTACTGAAAAATACAAAGTTTAAAGTGACATTGTAGTTATGTGAAACTTAACGTTTTAAATGTTTTAAAGTATAAACACCACTGAAATTAACAAGTTATAGTTAACTGAAGTAACTATATCTTGTGCCCCCGACATGCTCAGTGTTATCATAAATATAATTTCAGATGTCATCAGTGATGTTATCGATGATGTCATAGGGCATGCCATTTCATGTCATGAGTGATGTAATATGTGAGCCCCTGGGGGCTTAAAACTGAAAAGGGAGGGAGTACTACTGAACAGCTTTACATCAAATCACAAAAAGGATGCTTTCTGGATCAAGATATAGCTTTCTGCCAAATTTGGTGTAATTCCGTTCAGCTCTTTTCGGATATTTCTGTAAAATTTTTCTATGAAGAACTGCAAGGGGGAAAACACGTTTTGGGACTCCTATTTTTCTCAGCCTCCGCTTGGTGGATCACCTTGAATCTTTCAGGGAGGAAGCTGAGGTGGATGACACATTTTTTGGAAAGTTTCTTGAAGATTTTTCAAATGGCACCACAGTTATTAGCAAGCCAAAAATCAGTTTCCTATGGTAACTTGGTCCTAACTATAACTACCCAGTGGGTTTTATCACTGGGATATATATATATATATATATATATATATATATATATATATATATATATATATATATATATATATATATATATATTTTTTTTTTTAAAACAAAGGTACGCCGCACTCAGGATCCTTGCTTCAGGTATTTTATTTGACAAACAGAGCCAGTCTGTCGCACCGACGCGTTTCGGCCACACAGGGCCTTTCTCACGGTTGGAGGACACTACCATTTTTTCTGTTATATACCACTCCCTATTCCGCCCATGCTATGGCCTTCTGGGAGATGTAGATTTTTACACAATGGCAAAAGTCCTTACTTAAACAGACAGACTAATTCACAGGTGTTAACGTGGGATCGGCTCACATACAAGCAACAGGTATTCTCAAATGCCTGAATCTTGTTACGATAGTTCTTTGTGGTTAGCTCCCCCGCGGTCCCCAACAAAGAGGACAGGCCCCGGGGGATGGAGTCCCCGGGGCCAAAAGTGGCCCAGGGAAGGGGGGCCACGTGGCCCCCCTCCCGTAATTAAAAATAAATAAATGATAAAAATAAAGAGACAAAGCCCCGGGGGATGGGGTCCCAAGGCCAAAAATGGCCTCAGGATGGGGACCACGCGGCCCCCCTCCTTTAAAATTAATAAATAAATAAGTGGCCATGCCCTGGGGGATGGGGCCCCAGGGGCCAAAATCGGCCTCGGGAGGGGGGCCATGCGGCCCGTCCCGTTTTTTCAAAAACATTGTTTTTAAAAATGGCTCAGTCCCTGGGAGATGGGGTCCCCAGGGCCCACAAAATATTAAGAGAAGGGGGGCCACACAGCCCCCCTTCTAACAAAAAAAAAAAGAAAAGCCGGCATCTCGCCGGAGGCCCCGCCCCCTCCCTGCACCACTCTGCAAACGCGCCTCCTGGCGTGTTCTAAGTTGGGGGATTAAGTCCCCTTGAATCCTGAGGGTCCCTGGGGGCCAACTAGCCCACCAGGTACCTTCAGTAAGCCAAAAAATCAAAGGGGGGGAGTGAAGAGGAAAAAAAGTAGAATCGTCCTCCTCATGGTATCGTAATTCAACAAAGGGATTCTACCAATATTTACATAAAGATATATATGTGTATAAGTGTATATTCAGTTTTACTGCAGGTGTTTTTTATATGTTCCAATGATGATGTCTAGAAACATCCTTCTCTAATTGGTAGGAAGGACAGTATTCAAAAAATTGTAAAATACCCCTCACACACTGAAACCTGATTCAGTGTCATGCTTCATCATTGGGGTCTTCCCGCCCCTCGACGGGGCATGCTACTACCTACGTAGAAGCGGGAGCACTTAATTTAGTGATTAGTGTATATGTGTAATGCGTGGGATCGTGAAAAAACTATATATATGTGATGATTAAAAATTCCCTGGCTAGTGGAAAAAATCCACTTTATTTGCTTCCCTAGCTGAGAATAATAAAAGTGGGGAGGTGTAGATAGTGTACTTTGATGGGTCACTTTCTACAGGGTCGACATGTTTCAGAAGCCATCCCCTTGGCTTACTTCCTCAGGACCAAAACGATCCCTATTGCACCTCACTGGGTGATATAATAAATGTACACATGCCTACTAGTCACACATACTCTTCCATGCACCCGAATAGGGTAGTAAACACAATATACCAATTGTATATCCTGTAATGAAACCTGAAAATGAAAAAACATTGTGGATAAACAATAGCTCTTATCGTTTATCCCCTTCATATTCACATCACCATCACGTGGAAACGATAATATTGTCTGTCACTGTGATATATTTTCCGTTTCACCCAATAGGGTATTTTTAGCTATAGAAACACTCCTCTTGTTGTTTGTATCTGGTATTTTCTGAGCCCAGAATTTCATACATCCAAAGTAGTGGGTTTTAAAGGAATCCTTATGGTGTCAGCATCCGGTTCCCATGCATACAGGATCTCTATACATCTAAAAAGGCGGCTCTTATACATGCTCCTTTTGTTAACCAAACATACATTCACACTCACGTGGAAGTAGAAATACGATATAGTTTTACAGGATTCTTGGATTTATCATATGTCCACTATGGGCGTAAATTAATCCCCTTATGTGTGCATCCGCTCTCTTAATAGGAAGTGATCCCGTGGGGAGCCGTTAAAAAAAAAAAAGTTTTTTTTTAATACTCATGCTCTCAGAGAGACGTGCCGTTAAATGTTATATTTTAAAAATAATACATACATTCGTATATTAACGTGTCCGCTCCATGAGATGCCACGAGGGGTGTAAAGGCGCCTTCACATTGATACTGTAAACGTGGGGAAACATAGATGTAAAGGCTAAGTTAAACATCGGAGTAATTTCTCCTCTGTGTGGGTCGCGGTATCTTGGGCTTTTTAAAGACATGCCCTTGTCTTACTTACATGCTGGATGCTGCTCAATCACCAAGGATTACCTTCTCGTGGCTCTCCGGGAACTCAAATGAGATTTGTGCAAGCCCCGGTTTTTAAAGGAAGGACTCTGCGTGGAAAACGCCTTCAATTGAAAGCAGCTGTGAAAGAAAAACAACTAGACCGGGAAAAAACAAAATGGCCGCCTGTAAATGGGGCGAAAAAGAGTTTTTTTTTATACACTTCCTGTTGGAAGGTATTGATGAAAAACTATGTTGAGGATTTCTTTTGATCGTTGATATAGACAGAGAAACGCCAAAGAAAAAACTTTGTTGAGGATTTCTTTTGATCGTTGATATAAACAGAGAAACGCCAAAGAAAAAATAGAAACCAGGGTCTGAAAGGGTCGTAAAATTAGTTGTTAAAAAATGAAAAATAAATATTATGTTTTTACATGGCTCATTTTAAAACGGGGGTTTTAGGTTGTATATTCTCCCACAAGTGAAACAGTAATTGTTAAGACAACGTTGAAAAGAGCCTTTGTAAAATACAGTATGGCTTTCAGGGCTTGTTCGTTATGGCTATTTCTTTAGAAATCCTGCCATATGATAGCTTCTTAATTTATTAGCAGAGCATCTATTAAGGGATTTTAATTGTAATCCTCAGTATTTATAGCTGATTCCAAGGAATGTCATCATTTAGCCCTTTCTCATGAGTTCTCAGACGGAACACCCAACGCTGTTCCTTTTCGAATAAATACTTCTCGTTTTGAATTTGTTCAATTATCGTCCACGAGAGATCTTCCCACTTGTGACCTTTTTCCCAAAAAATGGGCTGCCATTTTGGTGGTGCTTCTTTTGCATTTTATGTTGCTTTTATGTTCCCCTATTCTTATTTTCACGGGGCGTGTGGCCATTCCTACGTACTCTAAAAGGCACGGGCAAGAAATAAGATAAACCACATTCTTTGAGTTACATGTCGTGAAATTTCTTTGGTCCCATCTCGTCCCATCTTGGAACCTTATCTCTTTGCTTTTTTTGGTTAGTTTACATACATTGCACATGCCACAAGGATGATGGCCAGAGATTGGTGGCCTTAGGGTAGTTTGCGTCTGCTGTCCGTCTTTGCTCTCTTTTGGTCTGGTGTGCACGACCAAATCTCGAATGCTTTTTCCTCTTTTGTGAGAGAAGATTGGTTTTGGTAAATTAATGCCTCCACTATTAAGGATTCGCCAATGTTTATTTACAATTTTGGTAATCCCATTTGAATGTGTGTTAAAAGTTGTTATGCATACTGGACGGTTCTCCTCCTCCTTGTGGATTTTCGGTTCCAACAGGCCTTCTCTACTATTGTTGCGCGCCCTTTTGTATGCATTATCAATCACCCTTTTTGGGTATTGACGTTTTTCCAGTTTCTTTTTTAGGTCATTTGATTGTGTCTTGAAATCTTCAATTTCAGTACAGTTCCTTCGCAACCGTAGGAATTGCCCATAGGGAAGGTTGTCGCGGAGATGCCGCGGATGGAAGCTCTTATACAACAAAAGGCAATTTTTTGAGGTTTCTTTGAAATGGGTGGTCGTTGCCAGTTTTTCTTCTTTGGCATATATATTGAGATCAAGGAAAACTAGTTTTTCATTTGTGATGGTACTTGTGAACTTCAAAAATTCATCTTGACAGTTCAGCCATGTCAGGAAACGTCTTGCGGTAGTCTCATCTCCCTTCCCAGATGATCAATATGTCATCTATATATCGTTTCCATATCCGTATATGATCACGGAATGGATTTCTGGGATTTAAGATTTTTGTTTCTCCAATTGATGTACATAGAGACCAGCTATACTGGGAGCAAAGGTGCTCCCCATGCTGGTCCCATGTTTTGTAGATAGATGGTATCTTGATATTCAATTTTTTTTCTGTTAGTGCCAGTTGACAGCACTCCATGATCATGTTTCTTGGTGTCTGATAATCCCAATCAGTATCAAATAGGACATCTTCTATGATGTTCAGGGTCTCATTGTGGGGAAGGCTTGTATACAGGCTCTCCATATCACAACTTATTAGTAGTTCTTTTTCTGGGTTGAATGGCTGTCCTTCTAACAGTTGTAGGACGTCTTTAGTATCTTTCAGGTACGTAGATGTTTGTTGTACCAATGGCCTTAAAAGGCGTCTGCAAATTTGGAGACTGGTTCCAGGATGGAACCAATCCCAGATACTATTGGCGGCCAGGCGGAGAGGCCTGGTTTTTGTGAATTTTGGGTATAGTGTACAGGTAAGGTGTTTTAGGTGACGATGTGATCAGAAAATCCCTTCCTTTTTGATATCCACCCATGTGATCGTGCCTCTTCCACCATGCTTGCTATTTTTACTCGTATTTTTTCCGTGGGGTCTTGGGTGAGGATTTCATAGTTCCTTGTATCGTCAAGGAGGTGTTTGCACTCTTGGTCATATTTTTCTGCAGATTGTACTACAATTGCCCCTCCTTTGTCGGCTGGTTTTATTACCAATTGAGAGTTGTTCGCTAATTCTCTGAGTGCCTCATTTTCTTCTTTGGTAATGTTGTGGAAGATCTTTTGGTCTCTGAATCCATTTCTTCCAGGTCTTTCATCACCGCCTTTTCGAAGGCGATCAGCTCCACTGGTAAGTTGGCATCTGGTGGAGTAAAAGTAGATTTGGGTCTTAACCTGGTATCCCCATCTTACTGGTCATCTCTTGGTTTGTCCTTGAAAAAGATTTGTAACTTGAGTCTTCTCATAAACTCCTTCATCTCTTTGCATAGTTGGAATTTATCCAATTTAGCCGTGGGTACAAAACCTAGCCCCTTTTCAAGGACCTTAATCTGTGCTGGTGTTAGAGTATGATCTGAAAGGTTCACCACCAGATTCATTTCTTGCTGGTTGAAGCTCCGGTCATGCTCCTTGTAGCCATCCTGATTTGTTCCTCTGTTTGTGGAGCCCAGTGAACATTGTTCCCTCTCCGGTTCCTCC
Organism: Calotriton arnoldi; assembly: GCA_963921515.1. NCBI lineage: Eukaryota > Metazoa > Chordata > Amphibia > Caudata > Salamandridae > Calotriton > Calotriton arnoldi. Next base: position 267,026 of record CAWUFW010016582.1, read on the forward strand.
CTCTGTTTCTCTCCTGACGCTGCCCTAAAAAATGGGGCTGTTCATAGTAGGGATAGTCTTGCGGGGCGTAGTTCCATTGTGGGTAGGTACCTTGTTGGTGCGGGTACATTTGAGGTCCTAGGTGGTGTATTGGGTATTGGGGTGGGCCTTGATAGGGTCCCCATCCTCTTTGGCCATGGAACCAAGGACGTCTGTTACTTCTCCCGCCTCGATATTGTTGGTATTTGCCTTTCCCTGAGTCTGATCCACTGGATCCTGAGTCAGATGAATCGTCATCCGTTGTCATTTCATGACGGTTCTCTTTTGGTTGATAATCATCTCTTGTGTAAGGATAAATCCTCTCATGGCTGAAACGAGTGACATCTTTTTTGAGTTTATTGTACTTGCTTTGTTTCAATGTTATTTCAAAATCATTGAGAGCTCAAGATGTTTTTTGAGGGCACTTGGTGTTTCGTAGCTTTTCAGACGGACTTCTATTGCTTGAATTTCAATTTTGAGTTCTTGTGCTAATCTGCCAGCAGTCTTAATTATAAGTACAAGCCAGTCTCGTGTGCAGTGGCAACTTATTAATGACCAATCTTTTTTAAAAAACCTTATCATGTTGGAAGATATATGGTTCATTTTTAACTATTAGTCCATTGGGTGCTGCATTACTTTTGAGATATTCAGTCATGAGGAGACCATGAAGGGCTGTTTTTATCTGAGTGCGCCTCAGTTGTGCTATTTCATCCCAGTCATTGTTAGATGGTATTGGGTCTGGTGTGTTTAATCCCTCAAAGTTGTTTAATGAGGCTATGATGCTGTCTATCTCCTCTTCCGAGAAGGTCAGTCCTGTATTCTCTGCCATTTTGTGATCAATTTTCAATATGTTTCTCCTGATGTAAGACGGTATTTTACAATTTTTTGAATACTGTCCTTCCTACCAATTAGAGAAGGATGTTTCTAGACATCATCATTGGAACATATAAAAAACACCTTCAGTAAGCCCCACACAGCTGGATTGCTGAGAGGTGGTCCAAGGCCACGCCCCTTTTTACACCACTCTGCAAACGCGCCTCTTGGCGCATTGCTGGTGGGGCAAAGAGGTCCTCTTTTGCCCTGAGGACCTCAGGACTAAAGTGGACTTCATCCCCTGAGCAGCAGTGCGTCAGGAAGCGTGTTTGCAGAGTGGTGTAAAAAGGGGGCGTGGCCTCTGACCACTCTCAGCAATCCAGCTGTGTGGGGCTTACTGGAGGTACCTGGTGGGCTAGTTGGCCCCCAGGGACTCTCAGGATTCAAGGGGACTTAATCCCCCAACCCAGAACGTGAGTGGGTATGGACTAACTGGTATTGGTGTGTCTATGGTTTCGAGAATGGTTGTCTGTATTTTTGAGTAGGTGTATAAAAGGTTATATTAGGGTGTGAGGAGGTGCATCAGATATTAAGTGGATGATGTCATCAGTGATGTCATCAGTGATGTCACTGACCATGTCATGAGTGATGTAATATGTGATGTTATCAGCAGTACATTGCGGGGGCGCGAGTTATAGTTAGCTCAACTAACTATAACGTCCGAATTTCTCTGGTTTTGTACGAGTGAAATGTCCAACTAACTATAACGTTCCTGAAACCTGTGGTTTTTTCAGTGAATATATATACACTTTCTGAATAAACGCCATATCTCATATCATCAGCATTCTATGATGCTATTAGAGATGGGTAGAATGTGCTTAGAAAATAACTGTTTTCTATTTGGTAATGACACGTACAAACAGATTCGTGGTACAGCGATGGGCACCTGCTTCGCCCCCAGCTATGCTAATTTGCATATGGGCTGGTGGGAGGAGCAGGTTCTCAAAGTCAGCCATATGAAGGAATGGAATGAAAATGTGATTTTTTGGAAAAGGTTTATAGATGACCTGTTTTTAATCTGGGAAGGATCTGTCGAATCTGTCAAAGAGTTTATTGCACAATTGAATGACAACTTAATAAATCTAAAACTCACAGACACAATAGACAGAACACAAGTAACATTCCTAGATCTTGAGATTTACGTAAAAAATAATAAACTTCATACTCGGACATTTAGGAAAGTCACAGCAGGAAACTCCATCCTTCATGCGAATAGTTTTCACCCTACTAAATTGAAAATGAGTATACCATATGCCGAACACTTAAGAATGAAGAGGAATTGTAGTGAAAAGGAGGCATTATTGGAAGATCAAAACAGTTTGACGAAAAGATTTAAGGCCAGGGGTTATAAAGATCAGGTCCTGAGCCAGGCACTGCAAAAAGTCAGTGGCATTGAAAGGGAAACTTTGCTTAAAAGTAAAGAAAAGAATGCAAAGGATGAAACCAAAAAGAAGGACAAAGCAGAAATCAGGTTGATCACAGGGTACAGTGCCTACCACACAAAAGTGAGAGATTGTGTGAGCAGGCACTGGCATTTAATAAAAAGTGATCCGGTCATGGGCGCAGTTGTAAAACGGAGACCCCAAGTTACTTTCAAACGAGCCAAATCTATGAGACAGGAACTAGTGGACAGTAGCCCAGAATTAATAAAATCTGAAAATTGGCTTAAGGCGAATCCGGGATTTTACAAATGTCTGAAGTGCAAAGCATGCACAATTGCACTAAATACCAAACAAGTACCATCCCCATTAATGTCAAAGCCCTGGAAGATAAAAAGTTTTTAAAATTGCCGCAGTGATTATGTGGTATACATTTTAAAATGTTCTTGTTTAAAGATGTATGTGGGAAGCACTATCCATATGGCCCAAGTCCGCATTCTACAGCATATGCGAGCAATAAAAAACAATGATAGAACATACCCGGTGGCACGCCACATCAATGAAACCCATAAAGGCAACCTAAAGGATCTAAATTATTTTGTGATAGATCAGGTGTCTAAAATGAGAAGGGGTGGAAATAGAGAAAGAAAATTGAGGCAACTAGAGTCCAAATATATAGTTCTTTTTAATACTAGAATTCCGTTTGGCATGAACACTGATGAAGATCTGTATGTACACCTTAGCCATTAGATGTATCCATATCAGGGCTGATTTTTAATTGACTTTTTAATTAAGTTCCCGAAGAAAATAAGAATTCGAATATTACATTAATGATTTTCTCGTGTTTAGTTATGAAGTGACCATGAAGCGTATAGTTATCAATATTAAGTAATATTGTTGCCAACGTGAAAGATTTTACAATTTTGAGGTAATTTGTACATGCACTATGATACATTCTAAACACTATAGGACAATATAGAATTTTAGAGAGGTTTTTTATGAATAATGAATTATGTAACAAAAAAGTTCAATATGCACTTGCACTTTATTACAAAAATGCACTATGTGGTAATATAATGTACTGTATTTGTTATATTTGCACAAATGCTTTATTGCACATTGCGTGATTTGCACAACGCATTATTGCACATTGCATTGGCACTTTAGAAATTGATCTTATGTACATACATTCATTTATTTATACCTTTCTATTTATCTAATAGCGATTTTTAGTAGTTTTTGGAATTAAATATTGTCTAATTTTAACTTATTGCATGCAATTTGAACATTATGTTTGCTTTAATAAATATGGGAAATCCATATGATATTAGTATAAGCAATGAAAATACAAACAATGACGGTTTTCATAATAATGTTCATTGGAGAAACAATATTTGAAAAATGTGTCTTAAAACAATTGATAAAATGTTAAAATAATGATAAGCTAAGAAATTATCATTTTTAACAATTTATTAGGTTAGAACACGGTAAAAATGTTTGTATGTAACTTTCGTTCGATATACGTGGTGGTGGAGTCTGTTTTCCATTGCTATGGTTGCAGCAACCCACGTGATCGGGAACTTTCATGTTTTTAAACGAAGCAAATAGCGTTATTGGTGTGAGCAAGCCTGCGGACGCAGGCGAAACGCGTTACCAAATCGTAAAATAAAATAAAGAGAATCTCTGCTTTTATCAAACTGATGTCCCGTGTTGGTGTCCAGGTGCCGGATGGAAACTGGAGTTGTTGTTCATATGATATATATATATATATATATATATATATATATATATATATATATATATATATATATATATATATATATATACACACCCCAGCATGTGACTATTGACCAGTGCAAACATTTAGTCCTACTTCTATGTTAATGACTGACCCGTTTTTTTTAGGTCTCGCCTAGCGACGCAGCGCATGCGCTGCTCGCTTGGCGAGATCTATTGTCATCGATTTTTGTTCGGAAGGGGGACAGGAGATGTGCACGCGCCCGGACAGGTGATGTGCACGTGTACGGCTCGCGGCGTTTGAGCACAACGAGCGCTTTCACTTTCCTAGTTTTTTTTTTACCATGGCGCCCGCTTCACGGGCCGCCATGCACATAAGTAAAACATGCAGGGGCACCATTTTAGTGCACCCCCTGCGTATTTATTGTTGAATTAATTTGGAGCACGGTCCGCTGACTTTAGTGGCCGCGCTTGGTTTATTTATTTAATTAATTTGGAGCTTGGAGGAGATTCGTTTGAAGTGTGCGCTTTAAACTGAGTGAGTTATTTTCCTTTTCTCCCCTGTGGAGTTAACACCTGCTGTGCCACATTTTTGAGTTATCAGCACCGGCCCCTTAGAATAAATGCCACGGATGTCGGCGGCTTTTATCTCCCATCAAAAGATGTGTTATCTTGACGGCGCGGCTTGCCCCCCCAGCGTTACTCGGAAACCACCCAAGTGGAGGGGTGGAAGTGTGTTGGAATTGGGGGCTGGGGCAGAATACACTTAACATTTCACCTGAGGCACCACTCTAATATATAGGGTTGAGGGCATGTTCCCCCCCCTCACATATGGGACGTCGATTCACACATCTTGTGCTAACTTTGGACTCCTCAATTTGTACTAAAATGTCAATTGGTGGGCGAGCTACTGTGCCCCGCAGGGCCACTTTAACATCGTTCGGTTTACCAGCTGGGGCTGTGAGCTCATTTTAGCCATTTGATGGCATTAAAGTGGGGAGTTTACCAGATGACTCCAGGTCACCAGCGGAACTCCAGTCCTGTACTTTTATTGACAGCCTGTTGCATTCTGGGGGTTGTAGTCGGTGTATTTCTACTGAAATAAAGCAACCGAAGACAATGTCCTTTATAAGGAAACCCCAGAACTGCTGTCGCTGATCACATGAAGTCACCTGTAACCTTCGACCTGGGCATACCTGCCGGGCGGGGCAAGTGTGTCTTTTTCTGGAAGGCTTACGTCAGGGGACAAGGGAGGCAGAATTCGTCTGCCTGTTCTTTATGTACTCGACCCCACTGAGTTCCCTGCCGTGGCCTCTGCTTCCATGGTGTTGCACCAGTCTCCGCTGTCCTCTGGGGAGAAGGGTTTAAACATTAGCTGCCTCTGGTATCTGGCGAGGAGATGCAGTGGGTTGGCATGCACCTGGGAACCCACCTCACGTCATGAAAACGGCGGTGCCCCCTCTCGCCTCGGGCATTGGAAGCCAAGATCACTGATGCAGGTCAAACCCTGAGAATCCATGTGCAAGAGGCATGACTTGGTCGCCTTGGAAGCCGGGGTCAAGAGTGCTGTCCGAGTCACCAGAATGCATGCGCACTATGCTCCACTGGCCGATTGAAGCAATAGTCGCTGGTGCAATCCGAGCCACTTGAGTCTATGTGCACGAGGTTGGGCTGGCCATTGGAAGCCTTGGTCACGGATACAGTCCGTGCCTATGTGCACGAGGATATCATGTGATTTCTGAGGGCGCGCGGCTACTCCGAGGAGTTTCCCAGCGCTGAGCAGAATTCAAGGGAGCTGAAAGATGGGGGGCCTAGAGTGTACAGGAATACAGTCAAAGCCATTTGTATCCATGTGCACAAGTTTGCCAAGGTCATTGGGAGTCATGTGCATGAGGGTGGCCCAAATCACGTGCACGAGGTTATCATGATGACCATTGCAAGACGTGCATGGATACAATCCAAGACCTGTGAAGTTAAGCCAGCTTTACCCTGGAACCTATAGAAATATTGACTTCACGCAGGCAGACTATAACGAGCCATGTGCACGAAAAGCTGGGCCACGTGGACGCATGCGCAGAAGGACAGGCAAGGACAAGTGAATCCATGCACATCAAGGCAGATTAATCATACCGATCTATGATCCAGTCTGCATGAGGCCACGTATGCGATATTATTTGATTGTCAGCATAGTTTGTTTTACTCTAAGCGGTGAAAAAAGCAGTATTTTAAATATATGTATAATTGCTTCCTCACGCTGGCGCAACAACCTAGCACCCCGTAACGTGGCTCCGTCAGCCACTCCCGGCTTTTAGCAAACAGTCTCCGGGGCTCGCAGTTTTCCATTCACATGCAAAGTGCTGCTGACTACACAGCCTAAGTGAGGTCACAGCTGCAGGAGGTCACACATGGCACGGAGGGCACCTAGTAGCTGTGCACAATCCATGCAGATGTTTCTACGTTGAACTAATCAGGCCGTCGGCAGGTTGCACTTGGATGTGTTGGGGTGCCGGCTTGGGTGAGGGGCGCCGGGTGACACACCTCTTCCTCCCCTGGTGTACAGCTTAAAATGCAGGCACTGGCTCATGCGCCCCTGTAATTTGTAAGGGGGGGTAGCAGCCCTTTTTAGCAGGGGAGTACTGGCTCACATGGCCGGCCTTGAGCATGGGGAGCTGGGCACAGGCCCCGGGCGCCGATATTCCGAGGGGCGCAGCAGGGAGGTGCCTGACTTAATGTTATGTAAACAGCAGCTCGTCCATTCTACTTGGTCTCAATTGGGTGCAGCTAAAGACTTTGTAATCAGCCTTTAACCCCCATCAACCCCTTGCCCCCCTCCCATCTTCCTTATACCTCCTGTCGCTACACCACAACGACCACCACCTGCCCCCACAACAAACACCAGGTTTTCTTTCCGCCCAGGGCGCTGTCCCGGTCAATCCGATTAGGGCCGGTCCTGCTGGCTCAGTAACACACAGGTACTCTGGGTTAATGTGCACCTGTACTCCCCTTATAAGTATAACAGGAGGGAAGTGATTTTAGGGGGCATGAAAACACAACAGCAACCAAGAAGCGCCTACTGATTTGGGGCTAGTATCTACCAGCTGATTCACGAGTGGCAACAAAAATGTAAAGCAGCTTTACTGGACTGGTGAATAGCTCTAGGTCAAAAGTCACCTTCAACCAGTCCTGACTTTTTAAGCAACGACTTTTCTTTTGTCTCGGGTATTGTAGTTTTCTGGTGCCCACTTGTATGTACGTGCCTACAGTTACCAGGGTAAGGGGGGGGGGCCTTCTGACGTGGCGCTTGATGGACGACGTGCGTTTACTGCTGGGGCTGCTTCGCGCAGAGAGCGTCCTTCCACGCCCCGGCAGGGGCCCACCGAAACATCAACGCACAAGGCTTGTCAGCGAAGATGCTAAAACAAGCATTTGCAATGCAATAGGTCTCGCATTTACGAGAGTTTGAGCTATTCACATTGCAAATAACAATGCCTTTTTATTTTGCTTTTCGTTTTTAAAACTTAAATAAAAGGCATTCTCATTTACAATGCCAATAGCTTAAACTCGCGTAAATGCGAGACCTATTGCATTGCAAATGCTTGTTGTCTGAGTATCTGGCCACCCTAATCCCCAGAGAAACCGAGTATTGTAAACGTGTGCTTAGTATCATATAGTTTTAATAATCTTCACATACAGTCTACTGAAGCATCTTTCTGTTTTTTGCGTCTATCCACGTGCCCTGATACTGACCCAAATAGTTATTTCATTACCATGTGCATCATTTCTGTTGCTCAGTACATAGATATATAATCTCAATCACCAGTGTTGCCTTTAACAATCACGCTCGCGCCATTTCGACAATTAAACCTAGCCGGATAATTGCAGCGCCCAGTTAGTTGTGAAAGGCTGACACCAAGTGGTTAGATAGTGTAAATCACGGTGCACGCGCTTCCATTCATGACTGCCTCGCACCATTTGAATACTTAGAGCCCAAACGTCCATTTCTATTTGTCCGTTTAATTCAGAGTAAGAATTCCCCCCTGATGAAGGGGTTTTTGGTGCGTACATCTCTCTTCCAAAATATACTGTTAACGTAAACAAAGTAAGGTGAAACACAAGCTTTATTAAAGGAACCCGAACTGCCAGAAACAGGCAACAGCTACAGCCCTGCCTTTCCTTCAGCAAACAGCTTGCTTGCCCAACAGCATCACCAAATACTGGACCAACTGTGAACCGACATGAATCTCGAGCGTGAGGAAAGTCAGCCTTTAAAACAAGCCTTTACCAATGCATCAGGTATCACCTTGCCCAACACTCTCTCCAGAAAATGGGCTCTAACAAAAACCATATCTGTTCTATGTTAAGGAGGGAGGGTTGGCTAAGTATGTATACTATTGTAGTTGTTACAAATGTTCACATCAACTGAGTTCTCTTTTGTGCTTGAATTTTAATACATTCTAACATATTTACATTCATTTTTGGCACAATCATACCTTGACTGCCTATAATATTCAGAAAATGAGCACTATTCAGCCAAGGACAGCGTTATGGTTGAATGGGCATCATCATACCATACATGCCCCAAACGTGTCATAAATCACCACCATAATGTCAGAACCTTCATTACAGGCAACGTCCAGCTTTTGACCAAGGGTGGATGACCATCAGTTGCCAAGAATTACCACCATCCATTAGGCAAAGGGCAGCATGTTCATATGGGCATCATCCCATGGATGCCCAGATATTGCCAAGAATCACTACTGTTATGCGAGTGCCAGCACAGGTGGGCAATGGGCTTTATGCAATGGATGCCTAAAAGTTTCCAAGAATTACCGCCATTATGTAAACAAGCATTGGCATAGCCAATAGGTCTCGTCTTTGGAACCTTATAAGTATTTAGTTATGCAGTACAATATCCTTGGTGCAACAACATCAACTGTGGCATGTCTAAACACTTATAAGGTCCCAAAGGCGAGACCTATTGGCTATGCCATATGTTTGTTTATGCTTTGGCAGAAGTGAGCATCCAGTACTTAAGAGTTGCTACAAGATAGCGGGGTGGGAGAAGGTATGAGTTCTGTTTCAGTTTGGGAAAGTGACTTTAAAAGGGCAGCCCCTTTGGGCCCCCAGTGCTAAGCAAGCACTGCAGGACTGCTATCTGAATAAACACACAGCACATAAGGGGAGGAGCGATGAAAGGGGGGAGGGTGGTGTAGAGGCTACGGAGCAGGAATGTATGGGCTAAAAGAAAGGGAGTATGAGCACAGGGTGTGGAGAGGAGACATGCAAAGTAAGCCTAAATGTTTTCAGTGATAATTAAAACACACAGTAGACTATAAGGCAGAAGGGATCATTTCAAAGCAGCGATCTCGGAAGGGTGGTGGGGGCGGGCAATCAGTGTTGTGGGAGGAGCGAGGGTGTGGTGGAATACGGCAGAGGAAGATTAAGTGACGGCACTGGAAACTAAGCTTAATTAATTTTGATTAAACAAAATGAAAAGAGCTGCAATCTCGGAGGGGTGGAGGGTGTGAAATAACAACCCTGCTCTTCCAAAACAACTGTGGATTTCCGACCAGCCCTTGCCACATGCCCCTCTGCAAACATCCAACGTGGAGAGATACGGAGCCCTGCTGCAGCGTGCTAGCAAACTCTGGAACATGAAGCAACCAACACAGGAGGAGTTGCACGGCGTTGTGCAGAAGAAAAGGTGCGTGTGGTAAAGTGTGGTGCCCAGCTCAGAAAGCAGAGCAGATTCTGAACAAATAAATGCAAGCTTAAAGTGAAAACAGCGCCTATCTGAATAAACACACAGCACGTAGGGGGAGGAGCGATGAAAGGGGGAGGGTGGTGTAGAGGCTACGAAGCAGGAATGTATGGGCTAAAAGAAAGGGAGTATGAGCACATGGTGTGGAGAGGAGACATGCAAGGTGAGCCTAAATGTTTTCAGTGATAATTAAAACACACAGTAGACTATAAGGCAGAAGGAATCATTTCAAAGCAGCGATCTCGGAAGAGTGGTGGGGCAGGCAATCAGTGTTGTGGGAGGAGCGAGGTGTGGTGGAATACGGCAGAGGAAGATTAAGTGACGGCACTGGAAACTAAGCTTAATTAATTTTGATTAAACAAAATGAAAAGAGCTACAATCTCGGAGGGGTGGAGGGTGTGAAATAACAACCCTGCTCTTCCAAAACAACTGTGGATTTCCGACCAGCCCTTGCCACATGCTCCTCTGCAAACATCCAACGTGGAGAGATACGGAGCCCTGCTGCAGCGTGCTAGCAAACTCTGGAACATGAAGCAACCAACACAGGAGGAGTTGCACGGCGTTGTGCAGAAGAAAAGGTGCGTGTGGTAAAGTGTGGTGCCCAGCTCAGAAAGCAGAGCAGATTCTGAACAAATAAATGCAAGCTTAAAGTGAAAACAGCGCCTATCTGAATAAACACACAGCACGTAGGGGGAGGAGCGATGAAAGGGGAGGGTGGTGTAGAGGCTACGGAGCAGGAATGTATGGGCTAAAAGAAAGGGAGTATGAGCACATGGTGTGGAGAGGAGACATGCAAGGTGAGCCTAAATGTTTTCAGTGATAATTAAAACACACAGTAGACTATAAGGCAGAAGGAATCATTTCAAAGCAGCGATCTCGGAAGAGTGGTGGGGCAGGCAATCAGTGTTGTGGGAGGAGCGAGGGTGTGGTGGAATACGGCAGAGGAAGATTAAGTGACGGCACTGGAAACTAAGCTTAATTAATTTTGATTAAACAAAATGAAAAGAGCTGCAATCTCGGAGGGGTGGAGGGTGTGAAATAACAACCCTGCTCTTCCAAAACAACTGTGGATTTCCGACCAGCCCTTGCCACATGCCCCTCTGCAAACATCCAACGTGGAGAGAAACGGAGCCCTGCTGCAGCGTGCTAGCAAACTCTGGAACATGAAGCAACCAACAAGGGAGGAGTTGTACGGCGTTGTGCAGAAGAAAAGGTGCGTGTGTTAAAGTGTGGTGCCCAGCTCTGAAAGCGGAGCAGATTCTGAACAAATAAAGGCAAGCTTAAAGTGAAAACAGCGCCTTTAATGAATAAATAAAGGTGCACGACCATGCTTTGGGTTAAAGCGCTGCACTCACCTCTACTACTCTTTACATTAGAACTGAAAGCAGTGCTGTGGACAAAGAAGAGCAACGGCAAAGCGATGGCAAGAAAAGCAGGCAAATGCAAAACAGCTGTTTTCAAGCACTCGTGCTTGTGCTTGCATCCACTTTGCGGGAGCGAGCAGCGGCGGCGCGAGAGCCATCTGCTTTCAATTAGCGCGCGCCAGGGCACAAGTCCTAAAAAAAGAAGTGGGGGGACTAACCTAGTTAATCAGTAAGCAAGTGACATCACGGCGCGTGACATCACGGCGCGTGACACGCATGACATCACAGGAAGTGGCATCACAAGAAGTGACATCAAATCTTAAGCCCTCACATACATATTTAGCAGGTGTATCATGAGTACATTGGAGCACATTTCGAGTATACTTCTCCTGCATTAGGCAGAAGATTCACACTTTTGTACGCTACACATATACACATAAAACAATGGTGCCTTTTGTCAGCGTAAAGCTTCCTCTAGCCATAGTGCTTTAAAAGAAAAAATAGTGATATTTAAATTATTACAACGCCTCCTCAGGGGTAGTAAGCCCTATATAAATGCTATTTATTTTGTGCAAATACTGGGAAAGACCAACACATCTGCAGTTCTTACAGTGCATGCATATCTCCTAAACAGAGCCTGAACAAAGTGAAAAGCTGCCTCTCTTCAGTATGTGTGAAGTGCTAACAAGGTGTGAGCCTTGTTTCTCCTCTGCTGCATTTGCTTCTGGGTGCGAGGCTCCTGACTGCTGCCAGCCAGGGGTCTCGAACAAAAGGAGGCCTGATGACCCCTCAGACTCGGCCTTTGTTAAGAACCAGCAGGAGTTAGAAATAAGAGAGCCCCGTCCCCGCCTGCACGTTGTTGCCGATCGAAAGCAGATAACGTGCAGGCGCTGCTGAAAGTGTCCCGGTGTTTAGATATTACACTGGGACGAATTCAGCATCTTTATCAGTGGGGCCCAACTTCTTGGCAGGGTGGACGGCGTCCCCCTGTGAAATTAGTGGGGGACGCCGTCCACCCGCGTGGACCCCCGACTCGTGCCCTGGCGCGCGCGCCGCTGCTCGCTCCCGCAAGGTGGATGCCAGCACAAGCACGAGTGCTTGAAAAGAGCTGACCAATTTCTAAAGGTCATCTCCTAGATCAGCGCATTCGCACTGCATAGGCGAGACCTAAAAAGGACCAACAATAATGTGCAAAGGGCATCGTCCGATGGATAGTCCTATAGTCCTAAATTGCCAAGAATGATCACTATTATGCTATAGACACACACACCTACCCCCCCCCATAACATACCTATTATTCGGAGGACCGGCCATTGACCGAAATGAAGTGTGTATTTACTATTCTAACTCCACATGCGTTTTGATAGTAGGGTATGTTATAAAGCAGATGGAGGCAAATATAACCGCATTTTTAGTTTTTTGATACACTAGCTCGAATGTACCTAAACGCACTATAGGGACCGGTCCTCCTGACGCACCGGTCCTCACAAAGATAGTGTTTGTTGGGTTCTGACAAGGTTAACCCATGCTATGAGGACCAAGCCGGTCCCCACAGTGTGGGTTATACATGCCCACACACACTTTTGAGCATTTTTTACAAACTTACTTTCAAAATCTCTAGGCTGTGCCTGGACTGCGGCTCCCCAATTGACATTCTTGGAAGGAGAGGAGGGAGGTGGACAAGAGTGCATTTTGCAACCTAGGGGAGGCTAAAGCAGTTCCATTTCAAATATATTTGGGGTCCCATGCAAGACGTTTTGGAGACCCCTGTTGCGGCAACTTAAAATTTATTACACATTTTCAGCTATATCTAGCCTTCACGGTACCAAACAATTTTGAATTACATGTTGAACTCTTAGAACAGGGGCCCAGGAAAAATTGCCAAATGCCTGGCATCCACCAGCTAAACGCTTGAAAAAGCATTGACAACGCCATTTCCTTTTGTTCTTGGATCTAGTTTTTTCCTGCATCAACAATATTTTACATGGAATTCACTGTCTAACCAGTCTGTTTCTCCAATTATAGAAAGGACATGGTAAGGGTAACTTGGCAGGTGTTCAGCAGATGAATAGAAAATAATATCATACATACGCTCAAAGTGCTTGAAATTGTAGCTTTAATTGCTAGATATCCATAATTAGAAATTCATCCTCCTTCACAACTGGAATTCTTGCTGGAACAGAGAAAATCCTTAATCCCATTGTCCCTCCTCTCTTCTATTTATACACTTCTCTGGCTAGATAATCACCTTCGGCTCTGCTGAATAGGAAAAAATTAGAAGAGGAGAAGGACCGATGTGTAAAGAGAATGGTATAGCAAGAGAGGTGACGTAGAGAGAGAGAAGAGAGGTAGAGCTAGATGTGAGGTCTCTAGATAGGGGAGGTAGGAAAGGAGTTAAGGCATGGAGAGAAAGGTGAGGTAGCTAGAAAGAAAGATACAGAAACTTGAAACAAGGAAGAGGTAAGTAGAGACAATATAGACATTGAGGTAGAGAAATAGGTATTGTTTTAGAGAGAAGTAGACAGAGCTAAAGATAGGAAAAAAGACAAGTGGTGTGGACTGGGGTACACTAAGGGGTGAGAGAGAAGAGAGGCAGAAAGAGAAGTAAGTTACCAGAGGTAAAGGCTGAGGAAGAGAGGTAGACAAGTGAGGTGGTGAGAGAAGTATAGAGAGGTATAAGGTAGAGAGAGGGTGGTGTGGTAGAGAGAAAGGGACAACATGATGAGTGGGGTATGGAAAGACATTCCAAGTAAAGAGAGCAGTGAGACAGGGAGAAATATAGAGATGTAGAGGTAAAGGGTACAAAGCAAGATGAGGGGTAAAGAAAAAAGAGATGAAGTAGTAAAAGAGAGGCACGGTTGTCACTGTATTACAGAGAGAGTGTAAGGTGAGGGAGAGGGTGAGGTAAAGAGACAGTTAAGGACAAAGTTGGGGTACAGAGGTACACAAAAAGAGGGATAGAGAGAGGTGAGGTAGAGAAGGTGGGTTGAAACAGAGGAAGAGATACAGAGCTATGAGAGGAGATAATGATAAAGAAAATAAGCTTGGGGAGAGAAAAAGAAGTTGCAAGAAAGGTGTAAGGTAGTTAAAGAAGTGAGGAAGAGAGTACAGTGCTAGAAAGAAGAGAGGCGAGGAGATGAGGGAGTGAATGAAGGGTGAGGTCAATTGAGAGGTTCGGTAGTGAGAGAGATAGAAGAGAGAAGTGGGGGATAGACACCAGGATACCCTCGCATGTGATAGTGTGCTTTACGAAGACACATAACCTAACATAAAGGGAGATGAGGTAGTGAGAGATATGAGAGGTTCCAAGTGGTCAGACAGATCAGGCAGAGAGTGGTGAGATGGAGCGAGTGGTTGGAGGGAGGTAGAGAAAGACGGGCAGAATAAAGAGATTGAGTCACAGAAAGGTAAGGTAGAGTGATGAGGTCGATGTAGAGGTGAAGTTGACACAGAACAAAGAGGTGCAGAGAGGGATGAAGTAGAGAAAATTGTGGTAGAGAGTGGGGCAAGTGATAGAGACAGTAGTGGACCATCATTATGGCTGTGGAGACTCTCTTTTACCTAAACATATTGTGTGTCTGTCAGGCTATCCAAGGTTCCCTCTGACAAACACTCACCATGTTAGGGTCATGCAGCCAGGTGCTTTTCTTGTGCTAATGCGCAGGTGCCTGGCATCCTGAGCCAAAGTTTGCTGGCTGAAGCTCTCACAGCCCTGACGGCAGTGACATCATCAGCCCAGTAAAGCCCTGCAAGGATCCTCCCCCTCATGACGAGGGGGAGCATCACTGGTGGAGTCCACCCTGGGTGCTCCAGGTTTACGCCCTGAAGTGCCCAGGTCTAACAGTCTATCAATGACACTTCACACCACCCTTTCCCAACTGATCATAAAGTGGGGTGGTATCAGCAAGTCTTACTGACCCCACCTCACTCTGTGAGGAGTTAGGGAAGGTTCTCCTCTAATTGGCGGACCCATGACAAGATTAGCCAATGAGAAGAGGCGACAGGATCTTCTGTTTTTCCCATTTCTCCCTGAAGTCTCTCTCTCCTTTCTGGGCTTTTGTGCTTCTCACTCTCACCACCCCCTGGTCCTGCTATCACCGTCGTAGGCCTGGTAAGTGCTTATTGAATGTTTGGGTGCGTGTGTGCATCATGTATGAATGTATGTGTATTTGCGCAAGGGTGCTGTGCATGGGTGTGCGCAAGTGAGTGCATCTATGTACTTGTGAATGTAGGTGAGAGCAAGTGGTCGGGAGTATGTGGGTGCACTTGTGAATGGATGGGTGTGAGTGAGTGTGCTTGCGGTGGGTGTGAGTATGTGTGTGCATGCATGGTTGGATTTGAGGATGTTTGAGGGCTTGTGAGTGAATGGGTGAAAGTGAGTGTGAATGTGTGTGCCCGCCCTACTGCTCCCTCAAATTACGAGCTGCCACTTGGTAGAGTTAAGCAAAGAAAATGGTAGGCAAAGGTGAGGTGATGAGAAAAGAGGTGGGACAGATAAAGGTGTATTCACAAAGAGGAGCAGAAGTAGAGAGATTGTTGCCTCTTGTATTTTTATCTCATCGCCTTCTTGCATTCTTCCCACAGAAAGAGGCAGGCACCTGCTTGTTAGTGTTTATCTGGAATTTCTCTTTGATCATGTGCTCTCTGCCTATTGCTTTGAGAAAATTGTATGAAAGTAGCATGAAAATGTGTAGAATTAGCATTATGTGCACCAACTAATCAGACGGTGGAGTGCTGCTCCGTTGAAATTGAGAATTGTACTTTGAAATATTTTTGAGACTTGCCAGCTAATTGTGCATTAAACGTGTGTTAAGACATCCATGAGCTTTTCTTGTGTCTGCTTTATTTCACAGTACACAGAGATGTAGAGGCAGATAGCGAGACAGGTAAAGAGATAGGGGTGAGGTGATGTAAGGAGAGAGATATTAGATGGGTGAGGCTGAGAACGAGAAACAAAGGGTGGTAAAGTGAGGTGACAGAGATAGTCAGAGAGAGGGCTAGATAGTGAAGTAAGGTAAAGGGAAAAGAGGAGATTTTTGGATTGGTGATGTAGAAAGAGATGAGGTACAACAAGATAGAGAGGTAGAGAGAGATTATGAAGGGAAAGGTAATATAGAGAGTGGAGTGGTGGAGAGAGAGAGAGGCATGGTAGACAGAAGTAAGAGTAAGTTAGAGTGAGGTAGACAGAAGTATATAAAGAGAGATGCAAACAGGGGTGAACAAGGTAGGGAGAAGGATGAAACAGTGAAAGGTGGATGAAGTAGAGAAATGAAGATGTAGAGAAAGGTAGTGAGGTGTGAGGTATGGATAGGTAGGTAGCAAGAGAGAGTGAAACAGAGTCCTAGGTAGGACTAGGATGAGAGAGGGAGAGAGGTTTAAATAGAGAAACAGACAGAGGACAGAGAGATAGTCTTCTGACTGTCCTGATCACTGTACCAGTGGCCCCTTGGATGATAGGGGCCCAGGCACCTGCCCGCTTTGCCCATGCCTTAAAACGGATGTGGAAGAAAGCACAAGTGCTGGAAGTAGGGGACAAATGAGAATGCCTGGTGGCAGGCATGTAGGTGTCAAGACTCCACTCACCTTGGACCTGAAATCTTCAGGATCGAAGATAGTCCTCCCAGTACCTTCTAGGAACACCCCCCCCCAACACCCAAAACAGGCGCAGGTGTTCGTGGATTATGCCCAAGGGTAACAGGGGGTAGGAAAACGAGTAGGTAGGGAAGAAAAGAAGACAAAAGCTCTGGGATTGGCTCCTCAGTGGACTCGTATCTCAGTCTGATGACCTAGTCTCCCTGTCCCTGTGACTCCTAAAAAATTACAGAGAACACAATCAGAATCTTGATTGACATACATGCATCAAAGGTATAAGAGTGAGTTTTTAGTTCCTCCTTCCCACTTAGCAATTCCTTACCTATTAAATGAGAGTGCGTTAACTGGAAGGCTTTGTCCATTCAAGGGTACACAGTCAAATGGTTAGGTATCTCTAAATAATCCTGACATGTCAATCCGTATCAAAATGTAGAGGATAATAACCAGCTTGTTCCTTATCAATAGTCTTTCATATGTTGAGTAATAATATTTCTACAAGTTTGTTGGAGCCACAGGCTCAGTGCACTGACCTGTTTGATAATGACACTGTGGTTTTATACTTTGTTCTAGATGCTGCCCAGGATCCAAAGAAAGAGTGCTGGTGACAAGAAGATTCCACAAAGGCAGTGCTAGGAATGGATCCAGCCAGACACAGCAGGAGGTGAGAATCCCAGATATATATGTAGATATTTACTAATTTGCTGAGAGTCGCAATATACGAGGGACGGATCCAGTGAAGAAGATGAGTGACTTCATGAGGGAACTGGCACCTATTGAATTCACAAGCGCGGAAAAGCTGAGTTGAGCACAGTACCTCTAGGTGTACAGAGCGAGACAAAAACTACAAAGATGTGGGAGCAGGGCCAACAGAGAAAAGAAGAGACTCGCCCAATCTGCAGGTAAGTGAGGGTAATTGGATGCGGGGAGCAGGGCCAGCAGGGAAGGAAAAGATTCACATAATGGTGCAGGTAGGTCGGGAAAACAGTATGTGGGGAGCGGGGAAAAAACAGGTACCAACAATAGTTCAGGAAATGGCATTGGGATTCTCCTGACAGAAAGACGAGAAGCTAAGCACGGCTTCTAACTTGGGTGCAGCTTTTAACTGTGCTTCGTCTGAGTTGACAGCCAGTTCATGCGCGAGCCTGCGATCTCGCGAGACCCGCACATGAACTCGGCACTCTCATAGAAGGACTAGTCAGGAAATTCTTCCTTCAGGATTACGCTCTGGCCAGCTCAGCAGGCATGGGCAGGTTGGGCGAGTCCTAACAGTTCTCCCCCAAAGGCTGACCCACCCGTCGGGGTTTCTTGGGATGCAGTGCATGAAATCTATGAATTAGGGAGGGGGCGTTAACATGAACTTCAGGTTCCCAGGTTCTGTATTCAGGAGGGTAGCCCACTCAATCTACCAAACGGTAAAGTTTTACTTTTTGTATCTTTAAGTCAACGATTCTATGGACCTCGAATTCTACATGACTACCCACAGCTACAGGTGGTGGAGGGGAGTTCAGCACAGGAAGCGGGGTGGAATGGTTTCAAAAGAGAGGTGTGAACCACAGGATGTATTTGAAGGTCTCTAGTGTTAGACCACCGCGAACCTTACCTGGAGCCCACGGAGTGACCTTGCATAGATGATATGAACCAACTTCACCGTCCCTTTCCTCCCACTTGCAAGTGTGTGTAGACTGAACAAGGCAGAAGGAGGATGGGTACAGGAGAGAAAGTTCTAGATCTTTTGTAGGGTGTCTTCTTCGTGGCTGTACCTTAAAGATAAAGGACAAGGCCAATGTCTAGGGAATGTTTGTGACAATCCTGCGTACTCCCCACCACCCTACCCCTAATCCCGGCTATATACCTAAGTGGGAAATGTAGTGTAGGATGACTGTCAGGCGCAAGCAGGAATGAAGAAGGTAATCTATTAATTGGAACTTCATGAGATGAAGGATCCTGAAATAATAAGGCAGAATTGGTGTTTTTGAACAAAACGCGATCTGTGGCCCACTTACGTACTCACACGGTCATAGTAGGAAAAGAAAGTAAGTATATTAACCGTGCTTTTCTTACATAATGTGCACTTCTTGGCTCTTGTGACTCAAAATGAAGAAACACCACATGCCTTAGGCTCTGGTGCTGTAATCACAAATTAGCGTATTCAGCACTGAGATGCTAAAGAAAAGAGAGCCAAATATGTTGCAAGTGCATGCTGAAATGTTACCACAAGCGTGTCATGCACCGTAAGCAAAGAAAAGATCAGGCGCTTCCAAGCGCTTGTTGCAAGGTATAATGTAAGCGCTCCAAGTGCTATGAGCAAAGGTAATGTCAAGCGCTTCCAAGTGCGTGCTGCAAGGTACACAGTAAGCGCTCCAAGCGCTGAGAGTAAAGGTAATGTCAAGTGTTTCCAAGCGCATGTTGCAAGGTACACAGTAGTAGTAGTGGCATTCAGGGAACCTCCCTTGGCTGGATCCGCTCCTTCCTCACCAGCAGAACCCAAAGAGTCAGACTTCCACCCGTCCTCTCCGAACCCACAGAGATCAACTACAGAGTACCCCAGGGATTGTCGCTCAGTCCCACGCTATTTAACATCTACATGGCCCCCCTCGCCACCATTGTCAGCCAGCATGGACTCAGCATAGTATTCTACGCCGACGACACCCAGCTCATCCTCTTCTTCACTAAGGACCCCCTCACCACCAGGCTTCCAGGGAGGAATGAAGGGTGTTGCATCCTGGATGAGCAGCAGCTGCCTGAAGCTTAACTCGTAGAAGACAGAAGTCCTCGTCCTCGGACCCTCCCCCTCTGCATGTGACAACACCTGGTGGCTCACCGCTCTCGGCAACCCCCCCATGGACCATGCCCGGAACCTCGGCATCATACTTGACTCCTCCCTCACCATGACACGACAGATCAACGCCGTCACCTCCACCTGCTTCAACACCCTCCGCATCCTTCGCAAGACCTTCAAATGGATCCCCCCTGAATCAAGAAAGACTGTCACCCACGTACTCATAACCAGCAGATTGGACTACGGAAACGCCCTCTATGCCAGGATCACCATATCTCTACTCTGCAAGCTCCAGACAATACAGAACACCGCAGCCAGACTCGTCCTCTGCATCCCCAACACAAACACATCACCCAACACCTGCGGGACCTCCACTGGCTCCCCATCGAGAAGAGAGTAACCTTCAAGATACTCACCCACGCCTACAAATGCCTCCACAACACAGACCCCAATATCTCAAAGAAAGAATCTCCTTCCACGTACCCAAGAGAAACCTCTGTCCCGCCGACCTCGCCTTCGCCGAAACCCCACACATCCGCAGAGCCAGAACGGGTGGAAGAGCCTTCTCCTACCTCGCGGTAAAGACCTGGAACGAGCTCCCAATCAACATCAGACACACCCCCACTCTGCACATCTTCAGGAAGACCCTCAAGACCTGCCTCTTCAACTGATCAGAGCTGCCCCCCGCCCCCCAGCGCCTTGAGACCCTTATGGGTGAGTAGCGCGCTTCACAATTCCCTGATTGATTGATTGATTTAATTTGTAAATAAAAAGAACATTTGTACATGAAAATATGTTTGCTCCAGGTGGGAGGTTCAGTGGGCCTCATAATTCAGGCTCCTGTCTGGATCACCCACATAGGAACACATCTTTGGACATCTATGGGCACATGCACTGTTGCACAGTTTTTCAGGAGCGTTTAGTCCAAAAATAACATAAAAAACAACTGTATACAATCTAAGTACTAAAAAAATGAAATCTTTTTTAGTACTTTGATTGTATACAGTTGTTTTTTATGTTATATTTGGACCAAACGCTTTTGATGATGTATTTTGTTCAATGGATGATAAACTATATTAACAAAGGTCACTAGTATTTTATGTGAATTTTATAAAAGTTTGATGAGATTCTAAAGATTGTGGCTGGAGCTTTTTGGTTATTTTTTTACATCAAAGTTACATCTGTTGTTCTTAGGTTGATAATTAAGCATTCACATAGTGAAAGATTGGATTTTAGCAACATGTCCAGGGGAAAAACTTTTGCATTAGATTGGCTGATCCCTATCCCCTGCCCCTTTATAAAAGGGGTTACTCTCTAAATTGTTGTTGTCTTCTTGAAATAATCTTAACCACTGATTATTGCTCTGGGTACCATTACATAATTTCCCTCACTGGTCAATTTCAGATAGGGACAACCTGCATTCAAGTCAGTCTTCGCCCGACCCAAAATGTTAGGAGTTCCTTTATTCTCGTTCAGAGTGGTTTTGATCTGGCAGTTCTGTCTTGATTATCCTTTCTGTGGCTAGGCCAAGACGGATTAGCAAATAGTTGGTCGCTGGCTGTAGGGGCACATTGTGCACAAAAAAATGTTGGACCGTAATTCACCCAGAGTAATTACCAGTAGTTAAGAATAGTTCAAGCCTGCCATTCATCGCTTTTTGTTTTCCTCAATGAGTTGTCCTACGAGCTCGGGTATGCCCAGATTTGGGCCCTGTAGCTCGTTGTGCCACAGTCGTAGAACCTACTGAGAAAGCTCAATAAGCCTGGAGTTTGTCTGGGGTATGTTTTCTTGTTGTAATCAATGGCCACGTTTTTCAGCAAGAGGGGAGAAGGCTGTATTTTGGCATGCCTTGGGGGTCCTTTTGAAGGAGGAAAAGCTGGTTAAAGGCCATGTCTGCCTCTTTTCCTTCGTATGACCTAAGCTGTTTGTCCTAGGTTTCTCCAGCGATTGGAGGGAATAGGAAATACTGCTAAGCCTCTCCTCCTGAGGCTTGCACATTTTTCACCCTTGCTGCGTTGAGAAGCAGCTGACAAAAAACGAATCACTGACATAATATCGAAAGACACATTATCGAACTACAAAATTTTCGACACCAAAATATCGTTCACAAAAATATTGATGTTGTATACTTAATTTAAAAAATACACAAATATCGATACTACAATATCGTCATGTTACAATATCGACAACACAAATATCGCACACATAAATATCGCTATTCACAATATCGACGTTTCTAAATAAATATAGAACATGTCAAAAATATCGACTACAAAAATATAGACATCAATATTATCGTCTTTTAGAATATATCGACAACTCAATAATACATTAAAACTATAAATTTAAACACCATAAATACAGTTAAATACATAAACATACATATCAAATTAAATTAAACCAAAAACATAACTTTCAAAATTATTACAACATAAATAAATAATAACATAATAAACACACTTATAATAACAATTTAAAATATGTACTTGCAACATATAAATACATTTTAATACATCATATATATATTTGATTAAAATATAATTAGTTCAACAACTCCTTCCTCACCCCAAAAAAAAAATTACTCTTAAGTAGCGTTTTCCATATAAGGGAAACAATTAACAAACCAAGAAACACAATAAAAATTAACCAATAGAAATACAGAAAATCGAAATAAACCAATGAAATTAAACAAATAATTAAAAATACACTATATAAGCAAAGAAAAATGATTCTTATTTTACACCTTAAGCCAAAAGAATTAAGGAATGCGAAACTCTGCCGGATTTTCACCACAAGCAAAGACTGCATCAAATTCAGGCCTACTACACTTTTCAAAAAGTAAGTAAATTACCATTTCTAAATAAACTGTTAAATTAAAATGTAACAGAGTTTTAAATTGCTAACTAAAATTACTAACTTATATATGTTTTATCTATTTATGTTTCCACTACAGATATTACTCCAAAGAACGAGAAAACAGAATTTACCTCGCAAAAACATCTAACTAACAAAGTAAGTATACTTTAAAAAGCCTTTCTAAAATCTCACAAAAATGCAACTAAACCCCATATCTATCCTAAACCCCAATACCACCCCATGTACAATTGTAAAACAACAAATAAAATATGCTTTATTTTCCTTTCACAGAAACAAACGACCAAACAACATTTATTAAAAAAGAACATCTCCATTGAAAGACAACTAAATCACACTTTGTAAGTATATAAAAAAAGTCTCTTTTTTTACCATATAAACATGTATATTATGCTTTTTCATATATATTCATATGCATTTTTTATAGAATTTTCCACATCACAATGACTGAAGGCTCCCAATTTATAACATCTCAGAAAGGGAAATTCTTATTGTGTTACATGGGGTACGTCTACACCCAAGAGAAGCAAACTGGCCTTAAAGTGAATTGGAAATGTTCAAAATATTACTCTAATAAATGTTATGGTCGTGCTACTACCAGGGAAACAACTGTTTTATATACTAGGGAACATAACCATCCGCCTAATGTTTCTGAAATAGAAGTTAGAGGAATCCTTGATAATATAAAAGAATTAAGGGGGTCATTAGCATGGCGGGCGGACTTTGTCCGCCCGCCATACCCCCGGGAAATGGGACCACCCGCAATGCATGTGGCGGTCCCGCACATGCCATTAGGATGCGCCCGCCACACTGGCGGGCGCATCCCGCATTCCTGACATTGCGGCGGGCGGTGCTGAAAGCACCGCCCGCCGCACTGCCAAAAATGCAAGTTGTGCTTTTCAATGCACAACGTGACAGGCACCGCGCGGTGCCTGCCACGTTGTACATTGAAATGCAGGGGGGTACCATAGGTACCCCCCATGTGCTCCCCCCAACACTCCAGGGGCCTGCAACGGCCCCCAATAGCAATTACCGTATGCCTTTCCATGGCGGCAACGCCGCCATGGAAAGGCACACCTCCGCAAGCATCATAATATGGATGGCGGTGTATTGCAGACACCGCCACCATATAATGCCCCTTTTCCGCCGGTCGACGAGTCGACCGGCGGAAAAGCGGCGGATGGTCTTTCCATCCACCGGGGTCCCCCCCGCCATAGTAATATGGCGGGGGGTAAATGTGTGGCGGGCGGAGGAAAATAGCGGGCGAATCCCCACCGCCATACGGGCGGTGGCGATCCGCCCGTTATCATAATGGGCCCCTAAGTACTCACTCACAAACTCCTACAAGTGTTATACTTAAAGAAATTTTGCCTAAAGTACCCAAAGAAGCAACCAGTCAATTACCATCCATTGCTTCAATGAAAAGAACCATAGCAAGAACTAAAAAAGCAACAACAACCACAATACCTACTCCTAAAAGTTTCGAAGATGTAATAATTCCCCCAGAGCTAGCTATAACACACAGTGACGAACCCTTTATTTTCTACGATAATAAAAACAAAGAAAAAAGAATTATTATGTTTGCTACAGCAAACAATGTAACTAAACTTCAAGAATGCCGAACATGGATGATGGATGGTACCTTTACAATATGTCCCAAACCATTCTACCAACTTTACAGTATCCATGGCCAATATCATAACAGTTGCATCCCCTTTATTTATGCCTTATTACCAAATAAACAGAATACAACATATACTGAAATATTAGGTAAAATAAAGCAAGAAACAAACAATTTGTTTCCTCAAAGAATAATCATAGACTTTGAGCAAGCTATGATAAATTCTATCCTTAAATTGTATCCCCACACATCAATACAAGGATGTTACTTCCATTTTAATCAATGTTTATGGAGACATCTACAAAAATCTTCACTAAGGGGGTCATTAGGATGTCGGGCGGTTCGCCCCCGCCAGGCCGGCGGTGGTGATCCGCCCGACATCCACACCAGAAAGACCCCCTGCCATATTAGGATGGCTGGGGGGTCCGCGGCGGACGGAATGACCGTCCGCCGCATTTCCGCCGGTCGACACGTCGACCGGGCGGAAAACACCTTTAATATGGTGGCGGTGTCTGCAAGACACCGCCATCCATATTAAGATGTATGCGGAGAGCAGCCTTTCCATGGCGGCGTTGCCGCCATGGAAAAGCATACGGTGTTTGCTTTTGGGGGCCCGTTGCGGGCCCCCAGGGTGTTGAGGGGGTGGGGGGTGCACCCTGCATTTGCATGCACAAGGTGGCAGGCACCGCACGGTGCCTGTCACCTTGTGCATGCAAATGCACAACGTGCATTTCCAGCATTGTGGCGGGCGGTGCTGTGAGCACCGCCCGCCACAATGCTGGGAATGGGGGATGCCACCGCCACAGTGGCGGTGGCATCCTAATTGCAGCTGCGGTACCGCCGCACCCCTGGTGGACGGTCCCGCATTCCGTTACGGTGGCGGGCGGACAAAGTCCGCCCGCCATCGTAATGGACCCCTTAGTGTAGAATATGCAACAAATATTACCTTTGCATACCAAATTAAATATCTAATTGCCCTGGCCTATGTGCCAGTAACAGATGTGGCTGAGCATTATAACATTTTAATTGAAAGTCCTTTTTACCAACAAAATGAACAGAAATTATCTCCCCTCCTAGACTATTTTGAGGATACTTGGGTGGGGAGATTACATAGGTAAGGCCATAGGAGACAACCCAAATTTCTAATTCCTTGGTGGAACGTGTACCTAACTACACTTAACCAAGAAGCTAAAACTAATAACGCAGTTGAAGGTTGGCATAATGCCTTCCTATCTTCTACAGGACGAAGCACTCCTACCCTACATAAACTATTACTTGCCATACAAAAAGAACAAAGCTTCCAAGAACTCAGAATGCAACAATCTGTCGCCCAACTAAAGCCAAAACTTTCAAGACAAACTAATCAAATGTATCAGTATCTTCAACAGCAAGTTCAGCTATACCCTTCCACAAGAGGCCTAGAATACTTAAATATGATAGCCAAAAGCCTACTCTAAAACATACAATGTAAATATACTATTCTAAACAATAAAATTATTAGAATAAAAACAGTGCATTTTTTTCATAATAAAATTAATTAATCTGTCTAATATATTTTATAAATTAATATTTACATATATATAGACAAATTAATTAAACATTAAAGCCAATAAACAGCAAATGCAATTAAATTAAAATCATTTCCCTCCCACAATTAAAAAGTTTAAAAACACTTACCATTCACGTTATTGTAATCGAAAAATGCCACATCTTCTAAAGTAATCCAGGTAGTACATAATCCATAGATATTAAAAAGTAACCCCCAAAAAATGTAAAAATACAACTGTATCAAAAATTAATCCTCCATTTATACCTCGACAATCCGGTAGCCATAAAAAACCCGAAAAATAGTTTAAAATAAGAACCGCTCCGTGAAATCAGAAAAATTAAGGACGTGTTAACTAATTATTAGTTAATTTAACTAATACACACTTCCTTAAAAAACAAAATCGCAATGTTCCTTAATTTCAAACTTCTTTTTCGTAAAACCTAGAAATAAAAAACAAACATTCCCACCCACACAAATAGACACATAATACACTTAATAACATTATTACATACATTATACACACAATAGTACCCTAAAAACTACTTAACTGTAAAAAATCTATCTAGGCCGCAAATACGGAACACAACGTTAATCATTAATACATAAATAAAACACTAAACACACCATAACTTGTTAAACATAACTCGACGCCCACTAACTACAACCTTACTACCTTTAAAATAAACTAAAATAGTCTAATATGTGAGAAAATTACTCTTACCTTCTTTGACGTGAAGCAGCTCACAACCGCGAGCTTCTTCCTTCCCAAATGACCCAAAACAACAGCGAGTGGTTACTAAATTAAAGCCCCAAACAAAAATGGCAACTGTAAACTTATTAAATAAATGTCTTATTTTTTTTTAAATATTATAAAATGGTATTAAAATTACTGTTATATTCTAATAAAATACTACAAAATGTATTTGATTTATTTATATGTATTATCAGTTTTTTATATTATGTAAAATTATAATAAATATTATGAATTAATAATATTTAATATTATAATTAGGAAAATGTATATATGTCAAAGAACAATTACTGAAAATTTATAATAATTTTGTTTTTTCTTCAAAATATATCTACTTTGTCAATAAATTGTACAACTCTTAATACATGTAATAATTATTAATATTAATATTTTAATATTAATATGAATAATTAAAATGTAATATGTTTGTATTTAAAAATTAAACTATGTTTTTTCTCTCAAATATATACTACAAATATTTACAATATAATGTTAATAAATACTTACCAACTTATGTAACAATTGTAAAAATGTTAAAAATATCAAACAATAATTAGCAATTGTTAAAAATATATATTAATATCTAAAATGTGCATGAAAAAATATGCAAAACCATCATGTTATATTTGTAATATATAAACACATGTGAAGTACAATTATTTATATTTGTAAAAATATTTGTTTATAATTTTACATGTTAAAATATACATATTGGTAAACTGTATTTTTTTCTGTAATAAATGTACTCTCCTGTATATATATGTATTGTTGTTTTTTTTCCAATTTGTAATAAAAAATACACTTTGCATTTACCTTACATTTTATTTTTAAAATTAATAAAAATTACTAATAAAAATAAAAATTGTAATTTTTTACCTACTTTTTCATTGCTATTACATTTAATTTTGTTATTAAATATATTTTATTAAATTGTTTGTTATAAAATGCAAATATTTTAATTAAAAAGATATATAATGTTGTTTTTAAAAAATATAAATAATGTGTTTATACTATTTTTATCTATAATAATAATAATATTTTCCTATATTTTAAAAACCACTCACCTAAATTATTCTTACTACTCCACTCAACATAAATATCCAATACTTAATTAACATTAAAATTACTTATTGTACTATTCCCACTCCAGTGAGTATTTAATTGTGGTAGGTGCTGGACACTAAACTTAATTTATTAACTATTCCTACTCCAGTCAGTATTTAATTGGGGTAGGTGCTGGACACTAAACTTATTTAATTTACTATTCCCACTCCAGTCAGTATTTAATTGGAGTATGTGCTGGACACTAAACTTAATAAATTTACTATTCCCACTCCAATGATTATTTAATTGGGATAGGTGCTGGACACTAAACTTAATTAATTTACTATTCCCACTCCAGTCAGTATTTAATTGGAGTAGGTGCTGGACACTAAACTTAATTAATTTACTATTCCCACTCCAGTCAGTATTTAATTGGGGTAGGTGTTGGATACTAAACTTAATTAATTTACTATTCCTACTCCAGTCAGTATTTAATTGGGGTAGGTGCTGGTCACTAAACATAATTAATTTACTATTCCCACTCCAGTCAGTATTTAATAGGGGTAGGTGCTGGACACTAAACTTAATTACATTACTATTCCTACTCCAGTCAGTATTTAATTGGGGTAGGTGCTGGTCACTAAACTTAATTAATTTACTATTCCCACTCCAGTCAGTATTTAATAGGGGTAGGTGCTGGACACTAAACTTAATTAAATTACTATTATTACTCCAGTCAGTATTTAATTGGGGTAGGTGCTGGTCACTAAACTTAATTAATTTACTATTCCCACTCAAGTCAGTATTTAATAGGGGTAGTTGCTGGACACTAAACTTAATTTAATTTACTATTCCCACTCCAGTCACTATTTAATTGGGATAGGTGCTGGTCACTAAACTTAA
The DNA here is from genome assembly GCA_963921515.1 of Calotriton arnoldi. Taxonomy (NCBI): domain Eukaryota; kingdom Metazoa; phylum Chordata; class Amphibia; order Caudata; family Salamandridae; genus Calotriton; species Calotriton arnoldi. The sequence goes on from CAWUFW010016582.1 coordinate 295,271, forward strand.
TTAATTTACTATTCCCACTCCAGTCAGTATTTAATAGGGGTAGATGCTGGACACTAAACTTAATTAAATTACTATTCCTACTCCAGTCAGTATTTAATTGGGGTAGGTGCTGGTCACTAAACTTAATTAATTTACTATTCCCACTCCAGTCAGTATTTAATAGGGGTCGGTGCTGGACACTAAACTTAATTTAATTACTATTCCTACTCCAGTCATTATTTAATTGGGGTAGGTGCTGGACACTAAACTTAATTAATTTACTATTCCCACTCCAGTCAGTATTTACTTAGGGTAGGTGCTGGACACTAAACCTATTTAATTTACTATTCCCACTCCAGTCACTATTTAATTGGGATAGGTGCTGGACACTAAACTTGATTAATTTACTATTCTCACTCCAGTCAGTATTTAATTAGGGTAGGTGCTGGACACTAAACCGATTTAATTTACTATTCCCACTCCAGTCACTATTTAATTCGGATAGATGCTGGCCCCAAAAGTTAATTAATTTACTATTCCCACTCCAGTCACTATTTAATAGGGGTAGGTGCTGGACACTAAGGGGTCGATTCCGATTCGGGCCGGAAAAAGCACCGACCGACTCGGATCCGGAAAAAATACCGACCGACACGTACCCGTGGCGCACGACACGCCAAGTACGATGCAAGGCGCGAAAAATCCGACCGACACGTACCGAAACAAAGTCGACCGACCGAGCCGCACGGAAAGCAGCAATCCGGCCGGAAAAACACGCGAATCCAACCGACCAACACGCACCCGGAACAAATCCGACCGAAACGTACACGCGAACTCCAAACCGCAAAGTACGATGCAAGGCGCGAAAACCACGAGCAAGTCGGACGGCGGACAAGCCGTACGACCGACACGCATACAAAACCGAGCCGAAGCAACACAATACACCGCGACCGACGCGTACGCAGCATAGAAAACTGCACAAACACAGCGTGAACGAAACGGAGAACACCGTACGAGACCAATGCAGGGTCCGACTCGGTCACAAGAACGTTTCCAACATACACAAACAGCACAAAGGAAAAATCACCCAAAAAAAGGCCAAACAAGCAATTACCAAGCCAATAAATACTGGGGTGGGGTGGGGACAGAGAACAAAGACACACCCACAACTCCACCTATATAAAGGACACAAATCACTACCATGAGCCTTTGCAAATGCCATTCCACTGCCAGCACCCAAGAGAAAGCAACCACACACCCACAGCTCATCCCTCACACAAGCCACACACCATCAGCACACCAACAAATACCTACCTCACATACACCCAGCAAAACACACACTCACACACCCTCACCTGCACACCAACACACACATCACCCACCATCACCACCCATCACCATGCCCCCCAAGAAGAATCCCAAGTTCCTAGATAGTGAATTGGAAGTCATGGTAGACGAGATCCTCAGGGTGGAGCCACAGCTGTTTGGCACACTGGTCCAACAGACCCCCATGTCGCAGAAAACCAAGATGTGGGAGAGGATCATCAACAGGGTGAACGCCCAATCACCATGTCGGCGCACAAAGACCGACATCCAGAACAGGTGGTATGACGTGCGCAGGAGGGTACGGGACATGCTGAAGAAAGACTACATCAACAGCCAATACACCGGCAGTGGCCCTCCTGCCAAGCCAATATACCTCAGGCCCTGGGAGGAGAAGGTGCGGGCCATCCTTCCGCCAGTGAGCGTATATGGACTAGAGGACATCCCAGAGCCTGGTGAGTACACAACAAATGTACACAATATACTGCCACAAAACACACACATCACTGTCAAGGGAGAGTCAAATCATGCACTCATAGCAATTACACAGCAACCAGAACAGAATCATCCCAAAATGTGTATGTCAGTCAGATAAACACAACACATGCCATCAAAAAAGTCACATCCAACTGTGCCAACACATGTACAAACACAACCACAACTACAGCTAGGCAGTGGCACAAATAGAACTAACAAACACATCCACACATGTAGCCACCACAACAACACCAACACACAGTGAAGACCACTCAAAGGAAGGAATTCTGTGTATGCTGGCCAAGTCAGTGTAGCCAATAGCATCATGGGAGTCGCAGTCACACATATTGCCCCCACAACTGTCCCATCAACACCACCATGAACCATGCGCACATCACAGGGAGTGGAGAAGGACTCACAAGATGGCTGACACTGGCTACTGCTGTGGGGAGCACAAGGCCCTGCTGGCAACTGTGCACCAACAAACAGCAGGACACCACTGACTGACATCCTGAGAGACAACTTACACTCCCTGCAATGCAAGCACGTTCCATGGTGGGATATCTGGCTGGCTGGGTGGGAAGGGGGACTTGCAGCACTGACCATAGTCACAAGCACCTCCCCTCACACACCCCCCAACACAAACTCCACAGTACCCACCTGGTAGAATGCAATGCCCTCCATCCTAACACAAGATCCCACAAAGAACCACCACCCTGGGTTATGTTGTGTGAAGCACAGGGACACTCTTGGGACTCTTAGCCAAACAACTGCCAGGACAACACTCCCAGCCATCCTGTCAGCACAGCCAGCCCACCCCACAGGAAGCAGAGTCAAAAGGAAGGAATCATGGGCATGCTGGGAAGGGGGGAGGCAATGGCATGATGGGAGTCGTAGTCACAGACATAGCTCACCCCCACAACTGTCCCATCAACACCACCCTGAACCATGCTCACATCACAGGGAGTGGAGAAGGACTCACAAGATGGCTGACACTGGCTACTGCTGTGGGGAGCACAAGGCCCTGCTGGCAACTGTGCACCAACAAACAGCAGGACACCACTGACTGACATCCTGAGAGACAACTTACACTCCCTGCAATGCAAGCACAGTCCATGGTGGGATATCTGGCTGCTGGGTGGGAAGGGGGACTTGCAGCACTGACCATAGTCACAAGCACCTCCCCTCACACACCCCCCAACACAAACTCCACAGTACCCACCTGGTAGAATGCAATGCCCTCCATCCTAACACAAGATCCCACAAAGAACCACCACCCTGGGTTATGTTGTGTGAAGCACAGGGACACTCTTGGGACTCTTAGCCAAACAACTGCCAGGACAACACTCCCAGCCATCCTGTCAGCACAGCCAGCCCACCCCACAGGGAAGCAGAGTCAAAAGGAAGGAAGCATGGGCATGCTGGGAAGGGGGGAGGAGGCAATGGCATGATGGGAGTCGTAGTCACAGACATAGCTCACCCCCACAACTATCCCATCAACACCACCCTGAACCATGCTCACATCACAGGGAGTGGAGAAGGACTCACAAGATGGCTGACACTGACTACTGCTGTGGGGAGCACAAGGCCCTGCTGGCAACTGTGCACCAACAAACAGCAGGACACCACTGACTGACATCCTGAGAGACAACTTACACTCCCTGCAATGCAAGCACAGTCCATGGTGGGATATCTGGCTGGCTGGGTGGGAAGGGGGACTTGCAGCACTGACCATAGTCACAAGCACCTCCCCTCACACACCCCCCAACACAAACTCCACAGTACCCACCTGGTAGAATGCAATGCCCTCCATCCTAACACAAGATCCCACAAAGAACCACCACCCTGGGTTATGTTGTGTGAAGCACAGGGACACTCTTGGGACTCTAAGCCAAACAACTGCCAGGACAACACTCCCAGCCATCCTGTCAGCACAGCCAGCCCACCCCACAGGGAAGCAGAGTCAAAAGGAAGGAAGCATGGGCATGCTGGGAAGGGGGGAGGAGGCAATGGCATGATGGGAGTCGTAGTCACAGACATAGCTCACCCCCACAACTGTCCCATCAACACCACCCTGAACCATGCTCACATCACAGGGAGTGGAGAAGGACTCACAAGATGGCTGACACTGGCTACTGCTGTGGGGAGCACAAGGCCCTGCTGGCAAATGTGCACCAACAAACAGCAGGATACCACTGACTGACATCCTGAGAGACAACTTACACTCCCTGCAACGCAAGCACGTTCCATGGTGGGATAACTGGCTGGCTGGCTGGGTGGGAAGGGAGGACTTGCAGCACTAACCATAGTCACAAGCACCTCCCCTCACACACACCCCAACACAAACTCCACAGTACCCACCTGGTAGAATGCAATGCCCCCATCCTAACACAAGATCCCACAAAGAACCACCACCCTGGGTTATGTTGTGTGAAGCACAGGGACACTCTTGGGACTCTTAGCCAAACAACTGCCAGGACAACACTCCCAGCCATCCTGTCAGCACAGCCAGCCCACCCCACAGGGAAGCAGATTCAAAAGGAAGGAAGCATGGGCATGCTGGGAAGGGGGTGGAGGCAATAGCATGATGGGAGTCGTAGTCACTGATATTGGTCACCCCCACAACTGTCCCATCAACACCACCCTGAACCATGCTCACATCACAGGAAGTGGAGAAGGACTCACAAGATGGCTGACACTGGCTACTGCTGTGGGGAGCACAAGGCCCTGCTGGCAACTGTGCACCAACAAACAGCAGGACACCACTGACTGACATCCTGAGAGACAACTTACACTCCCTGCAACGCAAGCACGTTCCATGGTGGGATAACTGACTGGCTGGGTGGGTGGGAAGGAGGGCCGGCTGTCAACCAAACACAACCAATGCAGACCATGTTCACACCCCAGAAAATACATAGAAATGCCCAAATAATGCAGGACAATGTGCCACACCAATATCAACCCCTGACTGTGACGACTTAGGACAATGCAATGTACAGGCCCGCACCCAGAGGTACAGTCACAACTGTCATGTGTGTCAACAATTGATGCCTGCAGAAACATGACATACATTGTTTGTGTCTCCCAAAAACAGGTGATGATGGGGACACAGCAGCAGACGCTGAGGAGTCCCAGTCCCAGGCTCAAGAGGATGCCGAGCTCACTGGCGTCGTACAGCCTCTGTCCTCCTCGGACGATGAAGAACAATCTGGCACATCCGGTGCAAGTCAACATGCAGCACCAGCAGGACCACCAGCTGCAGCACCAGCAGGACCACCAGCTGCACCCCCTGCACCCACCCCTACAACGACTGTCACCACGAATACCATCCCTGCCGACATGGACAGAATAAGGAGCAACACCAGCACAGTGACCCTGGACCAACCTGGGGCCATGGACACCACAACCACCACCATCCCCCAAGGTGGACCAGGGTTATCTGTGCATGCCACTGCACACACTGCACATGTCAGCAGGGGTGGTGGGAGGGGTGGCAGACAGAGGTCGCTGCTTGCAGACGTTGCTGGTGTGCATGATGACCCACAACTGGTACGCATAGCTGATGCGTACCAGTCCAGCACCGGAGAGCTCAGCCAGGTAGTGGGGCTCCTCAGAGACATTAAACAGCAGCAGGCTGCCCATCATGCCCGCTTGGACTCCCACATGTCCCACGTGGAGTCACACATGTCCCGTGTGGACTCACACATGTCCCGCGTGGAGTCCAAGTGGGATGCACTGCATGAGATGACGGCGGTGCACAGGGACATTTTACAATGCCTCCGCCAGATGAACAGCAACCAGTCCACACCTCCCTGTGTGCCAACAACATCTGGTGCCGAACAAACTGCAACTGCCACAGGGAGGGAGGAGGACTCTGGCGGAGAGTCCCCTGCACCGCAGCAGCCTGCACTTGAGGGCCCCCCCAAGAAGAGGGGTCGTCCGAGGAGGGAAAAGTGAGAGGCCGATGGCCAAGCGCAACTCCCAGGAAGCCTGAACCTGTTCTGGATGTTCGCCTTTGTGCACAGACTGTTCACCCTGTTGACGGCAACACTACTCCCACACATTGCATGGGGAGTACAAGTTGGACCAATGTGTCAGACAACTGTGGCCCCGATACTGGGGATCCTGTCTACCCGGACTTTCAATTCACCTAGGAACTTGGGATTGCAAGATTTATGTACAGCACAACCCATCCTATGCACTATTAACACAAATGTATCACAATAAACACACTAATACACCATACTTGCCTCTGTCGTGATTCCAACGTGGGTGCTGTTATGGGGATGATGAACTGCAAAATTACACTGTGTATGCGAACTGCAACAGCAAGGACAACACAGGCATGTGAGTACAGGCAACGTGACACACATGAGGGAGACACACCACCAGGGCTACACAACACATACACACCTAGGCCATCTGACTCATTGCCTACACTGATGTTGCCAGGGAAGACGGTGCAATGCACAGACACCACACCCATTCCCAGTTGTAGTCAAGTAGCCCACAGGTGCAGTAAGCAAATGGCAGTCAAATGTGTGACCACAGACAACGCACATCACAAAGTGAAGCACAGGTTTATTACACAGTTGCAACATGCCGTAACCACTACAGATGCAAGGTAACCCCACCTGGCAGCGGGCACACAGTCAACAACTGTAGACGGAAGGAAGTCCATGGGTGTGGCGCACATCACCTGTAGGGACACAACAGCTACCAGCCTGGATGTGCAATCACGTCGTCGGTGGACACAGTTGACCAAACGAATCTGAAAGTACCCTGTGAAGGACAGAAATGACACACAGTCAAAAGCAATGGAGTACAGGACAGAACAGCAAAACTCATGCACAATACATGTTACAAGATACCCACCCAGAACCAAGTTAGCATGTCAACACTGTTGGGGAGTACAGCCCACCTGTCACCACACATCGCAACACACATCCAGTCAAGTAGCCCATGGACACACTCCAACAGCACCAGAGCACCACCCACACATCATGCCAACTCACATCATTGACATGACACCTCAGGATACTCACATTCAGCTAAAGAAGTTGGTGATGAGCTGTGTGCGGACATCACCATCACCATCACCATCATCATCATCATCGTCACTGGCATCGTGGTCCAGGCCAGGATCCTCCACAGGTGGCGGATGTTGGTCATTGTCATCCTGGATGAGAGGCAACTCCTTCCGCACTGCCAGGTTGTGGAGCATGCAGCAGACGATGATAATCTTGCACACTTTCGCAGGGGCATATGGGAGGGACCCTCCGGTCTTGTCCAGGCAGCGGAAGCGGCTCTTCAGGAGACCAAAGGTCCGCTCAATCACTCTCCTGGTCCGACCATGTGCCTCATTGTAGCGCATCTGGGCAGGTGTCACAGGGTTCCTGAGGGGTGTCAGCAACCACGGCATGTTGGGGTATCCCGAGTCACCTACGGACAGACAAGTGCACATTAGCTGACTTGGAAAAGTGGGCGGAATACTACAGATCAGATCACACACAATGGCACAAAGTCAGTACACACCGACAAGCCAGGCACGCTGGTTCTGCATC